>JAULCC010177447.1:0-13140 GCA_032358795.1 Nuttallia obscurata
CAACAAAAAACACTAGGCGTTCACAGTGTAAAGGTGATACTAAACAACAAACACTAGGCGTTCACATTCAGCAAGGTTATTCTATAACAAGAAACACTAGGCGTTCACATTCAGCAATGTGGTACTATAACAACAAACAATTGCCGTTCACATTCATTAAGGTGATACTATAACAACAAATACAAGGCGTTCTTATTCAGCAAGGTGATACTTTAATAACAAACAATTCCGTTTACATTCAGCAAGGTCTTACTATAACAACAAACACTAGGCGTTCAAATTTGATAAGAATGTACTATAACAACCAAAACTAGGCGTTCACATTCAGCAGGGTGGTACTGTAACAACAAACACTAGGCGTTTTCATTCAGCAAGGAGGTATTATAACAACAAACACTAGACGTTCACATTCAGCAAGGTGATACTATAACAACAACACTAGGCGTTCACATTCAGTAAGGTAATACTATAACAACAAACATCGGGGTACACATTTAGCAAGGTGATACTATAACAAAAAACACAAGGCCTTCTCCTTCAGCAAAGTGATACTTTAACAACAAACATTGTGGTTATTATTCAGCAAGGTGATACTATAGCAACAAATACTATGCGTTTCAAAATCAGCAAGGTGAAACTATAACAACAAACACTAGGCGTTCACACTCAGCAAGGTGATACTATAACAACAAACACCAGGCGCTAATATTCAGCAAGAGGATTCTTGATAACAAACACTAGACGTTCACATTCAGCAAGGTGATACTTTTACAACAAACACTAGGCGTTCACATTCAGCAAGGTGTTCTATAACAACAAACACTAGGCGTTCCCATTCAGCAAGGTGATTCTTATATTCTGCAATGTTATACTATAACAAGAAACAGAAGTTCACATTCAGCTTAATGATACTATAACAACAAACACTAGGCGTTCATATTGTAAAGGTGATACTATAATATTTAACACTAGGCGTTCACATTCAGCAAGGTGATATTTTAACAAAAGACATTAGGGTTCACATTCAGCAAGGAGATACTATAACAACAAACACTAGGCCTTCACCTTCAGCAAGGTGATACTATAACAAAAAAATATGTTAATTGAGGAACGCTAAACAAATTCAGCAAAATTGAATGTTATAGATAACAACTAGACAGTGTGTGTAAGCAATAATGAACTTTCAGCTCATCAAATATTTAGATGTTTATAATCCATTGTACAGAAGGCAGATAAATTTTGTCAGCTGATAATTGTAATCTACTTCTGTATTATGTTTAATGTCCATGAACACTATGATATCACAGCGGAATGCCGAGTCCCTGATCTATAAGTGTCGCGTTTCGATACAAAACTATCTGTAAAACTATCAATTCACTGAAACAAAATGTATTCAGTCCTGAAGCTATGTTTGTTGTGTAAAAAGTCCGAGAAAGTTCGGAACTTTTCCGTATTTAGAACCAAAATGGTCTGTGGCAAAAACCATCGACAACAAAAAAATAATAATGATACTTATTTTGATTTATTTAAAGCGGGTTACACAGTTAGTCAGACAATTTTTCCTTGTGGTCCTAATGGCAAGATCATTGTCGGATTTCAAACATACAACCGGGTATCGTAAAATGACAGATTGAATACAAATCTACATTTGTAATCTGAGAGCCATGTAGCACCCCCGAACCACACACACATACCCCCACACATACCCTACACAAACATACCCCACATACACATACATACGCCCCCACACACATACCCCCAACACACACACACACACACACACACACACACACACACACACACACACTCTCCCCACACATTCACACACACACACACACACACACACACACACACACACCACATCTCCCACATACATACACTTGTAAAGATATGTGTACGTTGATACTGTTTGTAACATTATACATTATCAAAGAGTGTGCGGGCATTGTAAAAACTAAGAATACCTTAGTAAATCAAAGCACTGCAAAGTCTGCGGTATGCACTGACTGTAGATTGAACAAACAACTGAACTTAACTCTGGTCAGTAACACATTCAATGATCTGACACCTTGGATGCCTCTTCAAATGCCTATGTATTCAATACATTACAATAAAATGCACTGCAATACTATGTTGTGCTTCGTAGTAGCAAACTGTTGAATGAAAAAGAGATGCATTTTTTCACCGCTCGGATAGTTCTTAAACACAGCTGACAAAGCTTCGATAAATACGCCTTTAAACACTTTTTTACATTTTTAGGAGTCGAACTAGGGCCGCCGTGGTCGATCTGTTATTTAAAATGACTTGTTACTTCTCAGACATTTACCACTGTAAGTTCGATACCTCATAATATCTCGTGTGTGACGTGCAACGTGTTGACAGGCGTTATCTAGTTGTAGGGTGTAAGCATGACGGTCGTGGATGTACGGATGCACATTTGGGCGAATGATTTCGTCACAATAACAAACCTCATTTTAGTTTTCAGCAATGAAAAGAAGTTCTGTCTTGTCGCTATTGGATATTCCACCCCATACCACCATGCCCCCTCCCCCACCTCAATAGCGGTCGTGCTGGGTAACGTTTTCTGAATCCAGACGTTCAACCTTTCGTCTCCATACATAAATCCTCCCATCATCAAAATCAACATTAGAACGGGATTCATACGTAAACATAATGCGATTCTACATTTGCCTGGTCCAATGCTGATGCGTTCTCAACCATTGCACTCTGAATCGACGACGTAACGTCTGCGGGATACCTACGTAGGGTCGACGTCCTCTAATTCCAGCAGCGCGTAGACATTTCTCGGCGGTTTGGTCACTCATGCGCGTACCAGCAGCTTGGCGTAAGCAAGTCCCATGTTTTCCCCGAGATAAGAACCTGTTACGTCTTGAGGACGTCACTAGATAACGGTCTGCACATGCAGTGGTTTTATATGACCTGCCTGAACACGGAAGATCTGAGACGCTCCCTTTTGGAGAACTCTTTGCTTTCAGACGGTGAATAGTCCGTTCTGTTAAGTTAAAATGCTAAGCAATTTCTCTAACATTGGATCCAGCGGCCAGTATCCCAATAACCATTTGACGCTGGTCCGACGTCATTCCATGACGACGTCCCATGCTTAAGATTACAGGGGCTAGTTTCATTAGCGGGCGTACGCCTAAGAATTATCATGCGAAATTTTGTTCAAACTAAAATCGTTTCACTAATGCCAACCTCGTGCGTTTTCTTGTGCGAATATCGGAAAAAAAACTGTGTAACTTTACGACAGCTTGAAGCAGCCGTTACTCTGCGAAAAAATCGCAAGTGTTGTGGATGGTGCGATAAATTATGATCTTAGCTGACTGTACTTGGACTATTATGCTGACTTTTACAATACATGATCTTTTCACCTATATATCCATGCTTGTGAAATACACAAATATCTTTACTTCGGATTTTTTCTCTAATCAGGAAAATAATTATCATTGATATGATATTCACACACAGTCTTAGAAAGAAAGGGTGTTGCCTTGACCAGTAACACAAGAGATGAACTTGCAACAAGTCTTGAAAATAATTTCCGAGTTGAAATAAGGCTGAGTACACTAAGGGCACACTTAAACTTCAGTATCAATCAGGCAGCCACAAATCCTCTCAAGAATCGTGACTAGGTCGCGCTTTTCAGGCTAAGGGTTAATATCAATGAATAGGACTAAATATTCGAATGCACATATAGATTGCAAAAATGTAAACAGTACTGCAAGTGTATGGCGGGGATATCCGCCAGTTAATTTCTTTTCTTAATTGAGGTTTCTCATTCTTTGTATAATTGAGGTTTCAAAATGCTTTTTACATTTCAAAATTCTTATTTTGTATCCATATATTGTTAATTTGAAATTATTACCTTCTGAAAATTACTTTATTATGAAACTTTGTCTCATGAAAGCCAAGGTTTCCTCTGAAAGGGAGTATTGAGATACTTTAACATCTAAATGTGTCAACAATTTAAAACTAAAGTGTTCATAGAAATATTTCATTTAAGGACGTGAATACATCATACCACACTCCAAAACTAAAGAATACCAGATTCTCACATAATCTTCTTTAAGAAAAATAGCATAATTTGAAGAATTATTTACATATCGATATGGTTGATTAATACCAGCAAATCATCAAAGTGCTTTTGTTTGTTTCTATATATATTCAGTTCGCATAGATGTGAATTAAAATTTGAAATGTTAACAGACACATAGTTCCTACAGAAGAATTAAAATAATTTTTGTCAAATGAGTTATACAGAGAATCGCATTATGCTTTTGGGTCGCTCGTAGCTTGAGAAGGGCGCCTTGACGAAAAAATCAACGCGTGTCTAAATCGCATTCTCTTAACAAATACGTTAATAAATATGCCTTACATAAAACGGTTTTTAAATTTTGACCAGAATGCAATGATCTTTGAAGAATTGTCCACTAATATTTGCATAACTCCAGTTTCTCCTGACAATGCAACTTGGGTGGAGTTTTTGATATTTAAAACAAATTTCAAAAATTTAAATTGATCACGTTCTATCACATCTAGGTGACCAAATCCCCATACTTCAGTTTAAATATGTTTTATTTTTACAAATACACTACATCAAATATACAGTATAACATACTATGCAGGATTAAAACTAAAGACATTTCCTTGTAATTTTCCTTTCAAAATATGTTTCTATTTAAATCAAACACATCGGTAACTACTTCTTTAGATGAATACATGGACTTTTTGTTAATATATTTCACGTGACAGCTATATTTGTAATTTATTTATGTAACCAGGAACCGATGGGATCCCATTGACAAATAATAACTTTTTCTTCTTATATGTATTCCCGTACTTCACACCCGTATAAAAGAACAGTTTGATTAAAGGTGTCAGTTTGCATATGTTATGACAAATTACGGGATTTCAATAAATGGTTTGACCAGTTGTTCGTGTTGAACAACAAAACTGTCACAACCAACCCATGCTAACCTTGGCAGTAAAATGGTTGATCTAATCTTAGATGTAGCTTTCTAGAAAACATTATACTAAAGTGATGAACTGCAACTCCTTAATCTCTCAATAGTTAGTTAACATGCTGATTTTCTATTATATAGCAATAATGTATGCAATGTTTGCATCCTTTCTGGAAATGTATTTTTACTATATTCCTCTGAAGTGATAACAACGATAAGGGGCTAGGAAGGATAGGGATTGATCCGTGTTAAATAGACAGCTTATTTGTGAATGATTTACTTTTTTGATATTTGAAATGCTGTGTATTGTTGATGAGCATTTATTTACCGGTAATTTCTATTTCTTTAGAATCTTAAAGAAGTTGATAGATCATTATAGAAAGATGTAGAATGATCCAGAAAATTGAGAACATTGGAGGTTAATCAAGAGAGCTAATTTTAGCATCAAACTTGTAAACAATTGGTCACATGATCTCAATATGATATCAAGTAAAACCTGGATTGTTCTAAAACTTCAGAAAACATATTTAAGGTTTAGGGAGACTGCGTATCTTTATCTTTGGTTATCCTTGACATTACATGGAATTACATTGTGAAAATTCTAGATTTTTTCTGGATATTATTTACTGACAAAATCTTTGTGGATTATTTAGATTAATTCAACAGTGGAGATTTAATTGAAAAGTGGCCAGGAACTTTCTACAACTGAATTAAAAAGGATATTTAACAGGCTCAGAATAATTTTGGATATTTGGAATTGTGATTTAGGTATTGATTTTTTATTTAAACTTTGTATTTTTGTTTGTTTTGGAATTTAACGTAGCTTTAACAGTATTTCAGTCATATCGCGACGTCCAGCTCATTACAGGTGGAGTAAGACTCCGGGGGACCTCTGTACACTATTTTAGGCACAGAGTGTACCCGGGTAGAACCACCGACCTACCGCAAACCAACTGGAAAGCTTCCTCACTTGAAAAATCCGAAGTGCCAAGACCCGGATTCGAGCCCACAGCGGTGAGGGGCTGAGAGATTGCATGTCAACGACTATAATCACTCGGCCACGGAGGCCCCTTTAACTTTGTAAATTTTCAATTAATACATTTTGTAAAGTTTGTTGCTGGCTTTGTTTTTCTAGTTACGCCTGGCTCGAAACATCCGTTTTAATCTTATTTTACATAAAGCGCTAACTTAGTGTTACATCTAACACAAAAATAATGTCAAACCAGTTATATTAAACACTAAATACCTGGTCCATAAAACAATGTCAAATGAATTATATGAAACTCAAAAAAAACCTGGTCCAAAAAATAATGTCAAACAAGTTGTATGAAACTCTAAATAGCTGGTCCATAAAACAACGTCAGACAAGTTATATGAAACTTTAAATACCTGGTCCATGAAAAAAATGTTAAACAAATTATATGAAACTCAAAATACCTCGTCCATTACATAATTTCAAATAAGTTGTATGAAACTCTTAATGATTGGTCCATTAAACACTGTCAAATAAGTTATATGAAACTAAAAATACCTGATCCATAAAATAATGTCCTTGAGTTTTCAATGTCTGATTCTGGTATTTGTTTCTATGTGCACAATTGAAATAATCACTACTTTAACCTAGCAGCTGTTTCAAATGTTTAATGACAATGCATGTTTTAAATTAAACTTTCGCAAAAGCCCTAGATCATTTCGTTACTAATATGTTGTTTGCTCTCTGCCAGGAGTAACTCTTAATGAATGAGTTTTGAGAAATATTATTTGAAAAAGTTAAAAAAATAAATTTGCAAGTGGCGATTTTAATACTGACAGATCTGGCTATATATGTGGGCAGAAGTTTTCAACCATTGATAAGGGTAAAAGAAAAATTGAGCTTACTACAACCGACTTGAAAAGGCTTTTTTCAGGGCTAATAGCTTTATGACACTAAATTATATACAATCAGGCAGTTTACCACGTATTACAAAACACGCGAACATTACTTTAAAGTTGTGTCTATAGCGTCACCCGAAATCATTTGAGTTATCGATTTAAAACTTTCACTTTCACGCTTTCTTATCTCGTCTAGGGTGAAAGTCAGCTTTACCTTGTTAGTTAAAATGTTATCTATCCACTCTACAACGTGACAATTTGAAATGTGTTGCCTGTTTTCATTTGTCAGAACAAGTCTCGAGTATTTATCGTGTGTTTACAAAAAAATCACATAACTCTTTTACCAAAGTTACAATCAGATGTTGGATTCTTTACTATTAAGTTAATTTTACGACTCTGTCGGGCTAAGTGTACATAAAACAAGCGTGGTCCCTACGCTCCTGACCACATAATACAAGTCAGTATGACGCATTACGCTCTTACCACACAATACATATCAGTATGCCTCATTACGCTCCTTACCTCACAATACAAGTCATTATCAGCGCAAGTAACTGACAATACATTACATGTCAGTATCCCTCATTACACTCCTTACCACACAATACAAGTCAGTATGCCTCATGACGCTCCATACCACACATTACAAATCAGTATGCCTCATGACGCTCCTTACCACACGATAGACGTCAGTACGCCTCATTTCGCTCCTTACTATACAATACAAGTCAGTATGCTTCATGACGCTCCTTACCACACAATACAAGTCAGTATGCTTCATGACGCTCCTTACCACACGATACAAGTCAGTACGCCTCATTTTGCTCCTTACTACACAGTACATGTCAGTATCACCGCAAATATCTAACCACACAATTCGTGTCAGTATCTCTGCATGTAACTGACAACTTCCCCTCCTGAGGAAGTGATGGAAGACAAGCGACCGATCCGTTACACTGACAAAAAAGCTCATCTGAGACCTAGAATGTGGTTCCCTTTTTAAAATCGACTTTTAAATCATAGGGTAACCCCCTAAACGTTACCGCTCTGCTTCGTTGTGTAACTGACGATGTTTTAAGATTCTCACCATGTATGTCTTACATTTAAAGGTTTGTGATGTAAGTATGATTATAAGAAAGCCGTAGCTATATTGTATTTTAAACACTCAAGTGATCAACTCATGATTGAACGAGGAAAGCCTTGACTATTGATAAATAATGTCAATTTTACAACATATGTTTGAAACGCTATGTTATTATATACTTAACAAAAATAGAAACTTTACATACTAATAAGCTAATTAAGCGGATTTTTACTTCTTTTACAACAATTAACCTATCCTAGATAATGGGTCCGACTATAGAAATTACACACAGCGACACTCTCGCTCAGATGTACTGCGCATGATTTGCATACTTTCAATTTGCGGTTTTCACCATCTGCAACGTGTTGTCCTATAGCGGGGTCATTTCAAATGCACTTTTTTACGCAGTCACAAGCCGAATTTATCACAAATAAGAAAAAACAAAACTGTTTGGAAATCATAAATTATACTGAGAAGTCCCGTCTTTCTGAAACTCAAAGAAATCATGCAAACGGCATGTTAAGAGCTGGCGCGTCAGTAAATGCTGTTTTGCGGCATTTTGAGTGAATCCGACAGGCTATCCATAACTTGACAACACATCACGTGGCTACTGGCTCCGTCAGGCGTCGTCCTGGATCACGTAGGTCTCGCGTAAGGTCACGTAGAGACGATCGCGTTATTACGTTGACGCTGCTACGTAACCGTTAAATTGTCCCTGCGACGGTAACTGCACGTCGACATGGGATCACTGTCCAGACAATAAGAAACCGTCTGAGGCAGAGTCACGCCCCTATACGTGAGACCACAATGTCAGGTGATTGATATGATGGACAACAATGTCTGTTGAATCATATGTGGAACCACAATGTCATTTGATTTATATGAGAGACCACAATGTCAGGTGATTTATATGTGGGGCCACAGTATCAGGTGATTTATATGTGGGACACAATGTTCGGGGATTTATATGTCGTGCCAAACTGTCAGGTGATATATATGTGATGCCAAACTGTCAGGTGATTTATATGTAGACTACACTGTCAGGTTATTTATATGTGGGTCCAAACTGTCAGGTGATATATATGTGATGCCAAACTGTCAGGTGATTATATGTTGGACCACACTGTCAGGTGATTTATATGAGGAACAACACTGTCAGGTTATTTATATTTGGTGCCAAACTGTCAGGTGATATATATGTGATGCCAAACTATCAGGTGATTTATATTTTGGACCACACTGTCAGGTGATTTATATGTGGTGCCAAACTACCAGGTGATATATATGTGATGCCAAACTGTCAGGTTATTTATTGTGTGACCACACTGTCAGAAGATTTATATGTTGAACCGACACTGTCAGGTGATTCATTCATGTGACCTAGTATAAGGTGACTATTATATGTCAGGTGATTTAGATATTAGACACACAATGTCAGTCGATTACATGTGGGACTACAATAGCAGATGATTTATATGTGGGATCACAATATCAAGTGATTTATATATTGGACCGCACTGTCAGGGAACTATATGAGTGTTTATACTTATCAGTAGATTTATATATGTTATAATGTCATGTGATTTATATCTTGGACAACAATGTCAGGTGATATTTATATGGGAACACCATGTCAGGTGATTTATATAAGAGACCTCCTGGTCAGCTGATTTATATATGGTGCCACAATGTCAGGTAATTTATATCTGGGACCGCCATGTCAGACAGGAGATATATATATGGGACCACAAATGTCAGTTGATTTATATATGGGACCACCATGTCAAGAGATTATATGTGGGACCACACTGTCAAGTGACTTATATATGGTTTTTACACTGTTAGGTAATTTATATTTGTGACCACCCTGTTAGACGATTTATTTCTGGGGCCACACTGTCAGTTGATTTATTAATGGTGCCACAATGTAAGGCGATATATATGGGACCACCTTGGCAGATGATTTATATCTTGGACAACAATGTCAGGTGATCTTTATATGGGACCACCATGTCAGGTGATTTATATAAGAGACTACCAGGTTAGTTGATTTATATATGGTGCCACAATGTCAGGCGGTTTTATATATGGGACCGCCATGTCAGGAGATTTATATGTCAGAGGACTTTGTCAGTTGATTTATTTCTGGGAGCGCAATTCAGGCGAACTATTTATGGTGCCACAATGTCAGGTGATTAATATATGGGACCATATAGTCAGGTGATTTAAATGTGGGACCACCATGTCAGATGATTTGTGTTTGGTGCCACAATGTCAGATGATTTATATTTGAGATGAAAATATCAAGTGATTTATACATGGGACCACCATGTCAGGTGATTTATTCCTCGGAACACAATGTCAAGTGATTTATACATAGGACCACCATGTCAGTTGATTTATATGTGGAACCACAATGTCAGGTGATTTAATATGGAGTCACACAGTGTGGTGATTTATAATGATGCTACACTTTCAGGTTATTTATATGTCGAACCAAAATGTCAGTAGATTTATATGTGGAACCACCCTAATAGGTGATTTTTATGTGGGACCACACTACCAAGGGATTTATATATATTGCCGCACTGTTAGGTAATTTATTTATGGGACATACACTATCTGGTCTTTTATAGTTTGGACCTCACTGTCAGGTGATTTATATGTGTTCAAAATTTCAGGTGATTTGTATATTGGTATTGGTATTTCTTATTTATTCAGCCTATACAGCACAGTTATAACCCCAACTATAATTATATATCAATGGCTAGTTAGCAATTGTCAAACTGTGATATTTCATATAAATTTTGTATAACTATTTGGATAGCTTTCGAAATATGTTGTTTTTTATCAGTACGAGCGTTTAAAACATCTAAAGCTATTTACCAAAAGTTTTTATTATACGAAAACTGATTATCGTCTGTGAGAATGCTCTTCTTTACGAAAATAAATATGTAGTTTGTTTTACATGTTGTCAAATATTGCAAGCAAACATTACATTATAACAAAGGTGTATATTAGTTATGAAAAATAAATGATATTTCTATGGTTATTGGCATTTACAAAATAATAATAATTGGACCAAGAGCAAACATAACAAACACACTCTTTCTATCTCTCATTTTCAGTAGTTCCTTCCCTTTCCCTCTCTCTTATCTCAATTTCTCTTTATGTTCTTTGTCTATATTTCTTTCAATCTTCCTTTAAAGTAATATTCATTTCTCCTTTTAAAACTTTAAAAAACAAACAAGGCAAGATTTCTTACTGTGATTACCGATTCATTTGTTAAGAAGTTCTGTAAATTTCATTATATTATGTTTTGTTTCGTTTGATGTATGTAACTCTGATGTCATGATATAGTGGGCATTCTAATAAAAAGTGAAATTCATCTTCTAGAGAATTACAAAGTTGTCATTTTATTTCTGTATACGGAAATTTCTTGGGTTAATGCTATCTACCAGTTTCTATTTCTAATATATGAGCCGAAAATCGTTACCTACATAGAGATTGTCTAAAGTTTTCTACTGTAATATTTTCAAAATAAGTTTTAAATCCAAAGTCAGAAAACAGCTTATGTGATCTCGCACTTGTTGAGTTTTCTATCTGTTCGTTACAATTTTGTATAAAAGTGTCAGTTAACCTCTGTTTGACAATTGATAAGAAACGTGTACGTCTCAAACACTCTGCTCATACATAATTAAAGCCAAAATTCTCTAAAATAGTTTTACATTGGTAACCCATGATTTTCTATTAAGGTATGTTTGCATTTCGGTCAACATCATATTGTATTTTTCATATGTCTGAGATCAGCATTAGGTAGTTTTAGGCCAGTATCGTTCAGTTGATATAACCCGGTAGTGTTTGATACCAGTTCTACCCAGTTGATATAACCCGGTAGTGTTTGGTACCAGTTCTACCCAGTTCTCCATAGATGAATACGTTCAATATTTCCTGCGTCTTAAAATCCCTATACTTCTCCGCCGAAGTGTTAAATCGGTAAAATAAGTTTATCAAACAGTTTCATTGGGTTTCTGACTGTAAAGTTCACAAATTTATGCATATAAGATTTCAATTTAATTATAGCGTTCAACGCTTGACCACATAAGACTTCGTATGTACCCGTGAATGCCCCACCTATTGTAAAAACTATTCCCAAATATGTGAATTTATTAAATATTTCCATTACTTGTTGGTTTTATCTAAATGACAAGTTTTGTCTAATATTTCCCCCTTTTCTAAATATCACAGTTAATTTCCATTTTTGACAACATTAATATTGCAAATCGAGACAATGTTGCAAACCAGCTTCAGTTCTGAAAAATAAAACTATATCATCAGCATAACAAAGTAAAGATATTTGTAACACGTCTACTTCAATGCGTTCGTATTCCTTTAAAGTGAAAGCCACTTCTAGGTCATTGAGGTACATGGAAAAACAAAAATTAGGGGAAAAAATTCACCCTGAGCTAAGCCAAGAACACAAGAAAATTTCTAGCCGAGGCTATTCTCATATTTCACTCTTGTTTTTTTTTTAAATTAGTAAACATATATTTGATAATGTCTAGTATTTTTCCACGAATGTCATACTTCATGAGTTTGAACCAAACGCTTTTTTGTATATGTGTTCAAACTGTCAGACGTGGTTCAAAAGTGTAACGTTCAAAATGCCATGAAAAACACAAATCATGACCGACAGCCATGGAAATATCATAGTCCCCTATACCGATGTGTTTTTGTTTTCTTTTGTAACTGTTCAAAATAGTAACTCCTGCACCACTGGTGTAATACTTTTGAACAATTTTTTGACTCCTGTAAAAGACAACTTGTATTTGTGAACAATGTTTGACTCCTGTAAAAGACAAGTTGTACTTGTGAACAATGTTTGGCTCCTGTAAAAGAGAAGTTGTACTTGTGAGCAATGTTTTGACTCCTGTAAAAGACAAGTTGTAATTGTGAGCAATGTTTGGCTCCTGTCAAAGAGATGTTGTACTTGTGAGCAATGTTTTGACTATTGTAAATGACAAGTTGTACTTCTGAGCAATATTTTGACTCCTGTAAAGACAAATTGTACTTGTGAACAATGTTTGGCTCCTGTAAAAGAGAAGTTGTATTTGTGAGCAATGACAAGTTGTAACTTGTGAACAATGTTTGACTCCTGTAAAAGACAAGTTGTACTTGTGAACAATGTTTGGCTCCTGTAAA
>JAULCC010177669.1:0-17439 GCA_032358795.1 Nuttallia obscurata
TCGTGCCATATGTTTTAGTCAACTCGTTTCATAAATATGATATTGAATAAACACTCATGTAAGATCCTCTATTTATGTAGTTGTCTACAAGCTGAGGATATGCCATTTAATTCGTTTAATTATCAGTTATCAGCAGTTTACAAGAAGAAATTCTTCACACTAAAAAATAAAAACTTCAAAGAATTGATAATTTTCTGTGATGCATTCACTTCTTTATCTCTTTCTGCGTGTTTTCTTTATATGTATGTTTGTTTGTCTCTCATTGTATCTATCTACCTGTCTCTTTCTCACTCTCTCTGTCTATCTATGGCTATCTCTATCCCCTCCATTTTCCCTTTGTCTTATCATTTCTCTCGAAGCTCAATTATTTCTACCAAATGCTCTCACTCACAGTTTCTTTGTTGCATACTCAACTTTCTTTGCATCTCCAATCTGTTTCTCAAATAGTCCATTTTATTTATCTATTCCATTGACTATTCTTTCTTTTTCTTTCAAATTCTGATCGAAATGTTAAAATAAAAAAAACATCGGTTGAAGTTAAACAACGAATACAAATTATCTATTAGTCGTTATCGAATGAGCGTGGAAATAATCACATGAAAATATGTTCCACCGCTATTATTAAATGAAACACAGTTTTGTTTAAATAGGACAACTCAAATCTTTGGGGAGTGGGTGTGTATTGGTAATTGTAATGGATCTACACTGGATAGACCGCCGGTTGATTTCTAGGACCATCTTGTGCGGTACCATTTAACATTAGTTCTATACAAATGAACCCTCGAGCAAAATTTAAAAAAAAAACAGATGTCACTTTAATCAATGCAATACGCACATGCAAAGACTAAATTCTTCATTCGAGCTATTCGCATTACAAACCGATATGGCGAAACATTAAAAGTGGAGGCCAAATATTCCATTTCAGCTTTCCAAGATTTGAATAAGAGATATGGTGTAATGTAGTATTGGCGTCAGGGAGAACTAGTTTCGCTGTTGATTTTGTCTCATCCCAACCAGTAACGTACATGGCTACGAGTATAGCAAATATAATTCATCATTGTCCCACAGAAAACATTGCCGACAACGCCGATAAACAATGAGCCAAGATCATACAGCTCATTGATTTTACAATCCTCGGTTTACAGGACCAGGTATAGACAAATATATAGTGTTTTTGGAAATGGCTGCCTAAGTTTCCAAGTTGAGCATTATTCCTGTTTTTAAAGAATGCTTCACTAATTTGAATTTTACCAACCTATCCATACTGTTAACAACTGGGCGTCATACGAGTTTCAGGGGTCGTGTAATTTACACTTCTAGTACCAAAAGCATACTGAAAAGTGCATGCCTTCTTTTACACAGTGGTTGCTAAGAACGAACACTTTCATTAAAGGGGATTGTCTAAAACTTCCGCGTTTTAAAAGAGTGTCAAAAGTATATAAATCCGTTGTGTATAACTAAACATAATCCCATGTGAACATTTGTAAAACTCCACGTTTCTAATGTGAGGACAACAATATTGAAAAACGACACATGTTACTCGTCAGCGATTTAGAATATATTCATCAGTATTTTAGTTCCGTTAATTTCCGATGGTTTTCCGATATCGTCCGTATCTATGCGGCTATTTTCGTAAAAACTATTTGCATGTGCCGACATTCGGAATGTATTCCGGACATTCTCGTTAAGTCCCGCCTAATTCAAATGGTTGTTGTTGACGAATAAAAGTCTTCAAGATAAACGAAGTTATAATCGTAAAAATGATTTTTTATAGTCATATTCTGTATTTAAACATTGTAATACTTTTGTAGGGGACCTGGAAAAAATGTGTAGATCTATCAAAAGTTTTAGGAAAAGTCCCGTTATTCAAAGTAGTGAATCTACAAGAGCTGTTCGGTACATGGTAAGCTTATCATCATTTTGTATGCATCTCTAGAAATTGCATAACTATCAAACATGACGCACATTCTATTCAGAATATGTTTTACCTATATTTGATATAAGTGGTTCAGTAGTTTTTATATGGCCTTTTTGAAAAGACACGAGGACTACATGTTTTCGTGAATCATTATTGGCTAACAACCGAAAGGAATAAATGGTTGTTCTTATTACCTTCTAATCTATTAGAAGGGTGTTTGCAAACGGCTTGATATGTTTGTCCGTACCGAACAACAGTAAAATGACTCTATGAATGGTCCTAGAAAAGACAAAATTTAAATTTCATATCGAGACACTATTTATAAAATATGTAAACAAAACGGTTTTGGTCCCCCCACCCACCATATAAATGGTCAGTACCCCTTCCGTTTAGGGAAACATCCTAAACTATTTAAACGTAGTTCTCTTAGTCTTGTGACACGTCAGTAATAAAACTATAAATAAAGTGATGGATGTTATTTTGGACTCTATCGTCTAGCACTATGGACAGTCTATTTATTAGTGCAGGGTATTTTTTATGAAACTAGGATTTTTGTTTCAGTAGCAAGTAGGGGAGATCGTAGACACACATTGCAAGAACAATCTGATCTAGGTCGAATCATAGTTTATATAACTGCTACATTGCTTTTTATAATGTTGATCAGTATTTGATACAACTTTGTAATAAATTATAACATATGAATATTGATAAAGAGATTGTTAGACAAAAAATGTGTTTCAAAACGCTGCGGATATCAAACTCGTAATAACTATGCCAAAATACTGTTTATGCAAAATTACGGACACATTTGACATTTATGAAACTGGGGCGTGAATAATTTGAGAATTATATGAAATGGGTTAATATTTCACTTATCTATAGATTAATTTATATTAATTAGAGTCAACGGGTGCTTAGCTTTAATTTCACAGTAATTGCAATTTTTGTCCCGCGAATTGTGGGGAATAAAAAAAATGGGATACGTTGATATAATGACAGGGTTTCTGGTTTTCCTATCAACACTAAACATCTCTTCTAGTCTGTGAGTGATTGGTAGGAGAGTGAGTTAGTTAGTGAGTGAGTGAGTGAGTGAGTATGTATGTGAGTGAGTGAGTGATTGAGTGAGTGAGTGAGTGAGTGAAAAAAGCTTTACGATTATTTCCGAGTTGTCTGACTGACGCTGATAAATCAAATTGCCATAATGTCGAAATAACAATGCCACATGTTTGTTTAACTTAATCGGGATTAGATTTGCACGTGATACACCTGTTAATGAATGTTTACAACGAATATGTTGACTTCTTAAACTCAACAATTTAACTCAACAATTGAAGTGCACTGGAAAAAAAGATTGAAAACGAACCTGTTTAAAAAGCATAATAGCTTTAAACACTTTTAAACGTATTATAGACCAGCATAACTGTTCTAATCTGTAATAAATACAGATGTGAAGTGATTTTCATGTCTTAACATGTCAAATTTATGTTCCGATGGATCAGTTTCCCGATGACGTTGAGCATGAAAATCGTTACATTTAATGCCACAATAACTTCAGTATAATATGAAGGAATGTGTTTTGCCATGCCTTTTATGTAGGAGATCAGACGTCTGTGGCTAAATGTGATGCAAATAGCAGATATTAGCAGGTATTCAATTAAATAATGTCAATACGGTGTACTTGCATGGTACTATGATGCGAGTTTATGAAAATTTCTTGAGCGAGGACCCCGTGATTTCAGTCTAATACTTTTTACATTTATGACTGTGATTGGCACCTGTCAAGTCAAGTCACCTGATAAATGTTCGACTTGTGACATGTTTAAAACAATAAACCTAAGAAAGAGTATGTTTACATAAAGACACTATTTACCTCGGAGCCCGATCTCACAGAGTTCATTTACCTTCACGACCTCATAATTTTCTATTTTTCTACTGCTTTTTTTGCTCGAAGAAGAGGCTATATTTTTTACACAATTCGGCTCTAAACCCTTCACTGCTTTACCCCGAAGTCAGATGCAAACAGCTTATTGTTTTGCCAAAACTTTAGGAAGTCTGTGAAGTTAAAAAAATGCAGACGAAATATTGCACATGCGCGGTATTAATTCCGGCAGTGAAGGGGTTAATTGGCCCGCACAAATAGATGCCATAGGTAGTTGTTTTAATCATAAGAGACACTTATACCACCACCATTTGCCTTCTTTTTTTTCTTGTTAATTTTCTTCATGAAATATTATCCTAGCTCCTAGACGAAGCTAACGGAGTGTCAAAAATGATTTAGAAATGTGTTTTTATTTCATATCAGAATATCAAGGGTGAAAATCGGACGCAAGGCCTTGCGTAGGCTGCTGTGTTAGTTTCTTATTAGCTGTTGTCTTAAATCCCGCGAGACGAATTCCTATAGACGAATTTGAAATATTTCAATGCCTATTCCAGCATCTTTTCCCCAATAAATTGTTCCACTGCTAGAACTGTTTACGAAAGAAAATCAAGCGAGGACATGACCCAGAATAAAACCCGCATTGTACCGCATTTTATTGTTTCGTGATCATGAACATTCTGACGCATAAATTCTATTTATCAATTTATCACTCCCCCCCCCCTAATCCTGAATAATAAATAGATCCAAATATAACATGGGTCAGTCTATTACATAAAATGGGCAGATAAAGAATTAATGTCTTAACGTGCTTTAAGTTAAATCGATACTCTTCCGCACAGATGGTGCCTGTACCGGCAAATGAAAACGTGCACAAGTGGCGTTCAGGTCTAATCCGAGTATTGACACAGATGTCTAGAATACATCTATATAAATGAAAAGAGCTAGGAAAAAGGTGTGGATATTGACAGAAATATTATCTCTTCTAAGAAAAACACTTCAAAATATGAAGAGCTATGTTGTAAGTGTAGACAAGCTAATCTAAATTCGTTTTCAGTTATGAAAAGGATATAAGAAGTTCTCAGCTACAGTACAAAACCTAGCATTGCAGCTTAAAATACGCTCATCCGTGAAACAAACTCGCCTCCTCCAAGAACCATAACTGTTGGGTTAAGCGTTTGATAGGGTTACTTCCCTTTGAGCTGAAATTTATGGTCCCATCTCACCAAGGTATTCCAGAAGTGTCGGGATGTAAATTCCGATAGACATAATATGATCCCTTCACTTAATAGAATATATCACAAAAAGGAATCGTCGTTCTTTTTGAACGCCTGGAATATCCTACCAGAAACATCACATTCTGCCTCGACCCGTTTTGTGAGCATAAAATTTGTTGAAGTTCTCCGTGATTATAGGTACTGGAATTGCGAGTGTGAGAACACCGGAAATGGCACACAGTGACCCAATAATCTTTCCCATAACCCCGATTGGGACTTGGTCCCCGTATCCTACCGTACACATGGTAATAAGCGCCCACCAGAACCCGTCCGGAATACTGTTAATTTGCGAGTCTTCCAATCCGTTTTCCGCGTAGTAAATAGCACTAGAAAACAGAAGAATACACACTCCCAAGGCAACCAGGAACAACAACAATCCTTCCAAGCTCGCCCGGAAGGTAAGCACTAACACTTGCAATCCTGCCGAATGTTTCGTTAGCTTAAATATCCGAACTAGACGAACGACACGCAAAAAAGCCAAGGAAGCGCTTGATTTTGACGATTCACAGCTTTGACTTGACAGGGAGTTGGATAACGTGATATAGTAAGGAATAACGGCCGTGATGTCGACAAGGTTCTTGAAGTCCTTGAAGTACAGCAACTTGTTAGGACACGAGGAAAAACGGAGGAATACTTCGAGGGTGAAAAAGGCGCTGCATATTGTCTCGAGTATGAAGAAAGGTTCGGCAAAATCCACGGCTTCTCCCTCGGCACATTCTTTTTGAAGGGAAGGTAAAGTTTCAATACAAAAGAGCACAATTGACAAGACTGTTATTATCACTGACAAAATTGCAATTGCATAGGCTAAACAGGAAGTTTCCGGATATTCCACAAGCATCCAAATCTTTCGTTGTATGGGGTTTTCAGGTAGTATCATCTCCTCTTTCACGTATCCTTCCTCTGTTTTATACTTGTCCACAATGTCCGCCTCGATTTCATAGAAATCAAGCTCGGACAAAAAGATGTCATCTGGCACGGGATCTGGCCGTCGTAAATATCCTCCATATTTGTAATAGTTAAAAACTGCTTCGAAAGACGGCCGATGCCGGTCGAAAAAGTACTCATCCCTTCGACGGTCGTAGAATTGCAACCGCTTTTCAGGGTTACCTAGCAACGTGTCGGGATGTCTGTTGAGGACTGAAGCCCAAAGTTCATAATACTGTCCACTTACGTTGATTGTGATTCTTTCGCACGTGTGCAAGTTGCACCTATGTGCTATTGGTATACTGCATCCGCTGCACGGCGAAAGCGGCTCACTGAGAGCCGACGGCGACGACTTGCACGTGTCAAGCGCCGTTTTGCTTCCGTCGGAACCATGCGATCCGTTTCGCCCACCGCGCTTGAGGTGTGGCTGAAAAACCCATAGCTGGTCACCCTCGTCACTGTTCATGCGGTCGGTCCGTTCGTACGATCGCCGGAACCGCCTCTGGTTCATAATAGACACCACCGTCGCCATTTTTGAGATCCATCAACTTTCCCCGACACATCAATTTACTTTTTCCCGGCGAAAATCAATTACATCTAGTTATTAACCTCGCACCTTTTTCTTTTGGTCTTCTCCGATATTGTTCTCCTTTCACCTACACATTCTGACATTAGTAAGATGTTTAAAACGTACACATCGAGTCTAGGAAAGAATCCGATGAAGAAAATAATCCCACTCAAACAAGTTTTGAAATATAAAATATCATATCACCATCGTTTCAAATATTTTGCACAACTATATTCTATATAAGGAAATCTTAAATGATTAAGTAATTTTGCATATATTTCCGTGTATAAACACAGGTGAAGTACGTCCAAACAGTGTGGTGGGATGAAAACAGTAATTTGACGTTGTTCGCGATCGTACCAGTGCGAGAGTGTACACAAAACTGGGAGCGCTCAAGTGCGATATCCGAGGCAGATCGATATCAGCGTCATGTCACTTATTCATAAGGCACAACCGCCCGATGGTAGTTCACACGGTTTTTCTCTATGAACTGAGAAGAATTCTTTTTTAATTCTGCGTTTCCTTTTTCGGAAGAATGTTTCAGAGGTGTCATAGAAAACCCACTTTTATAAAAACAATAGCTAGAGAATTTCTAATGGGTAAATTTTTACGAGAGGATATGTCTCTTTTATGCGTTTCCGCTTTGTGCTTATTCCAGGTCGATTTGTATAGCTGGCAAGGTGGGACAATTAATATTGATCAGTATTTATCTGTATGATAACGTTTCAGTATCCGATAAATACTGAACACGCGATAGCTAAATTTCAATTCTGGTCCATGTAGCATTCCAACTCATTGAGCAGGTCATTCAAGCAGTTTAAGCATATTTTCTCTATTTAGATTTGTTTTAAAAGTAGGAGCAGTCCTAGCTGGCAGGAAGTGACGTTAATCAAAACAAAAAATTTGGTGCAACACATTATTTACAGCCATTCTCAAAATCAGATGTGTTTTCATAGACAATGACAAACCACGCTTACATCACTCATTACAGATATAGATTATATCATATGAGTTTTCACTTAATATAAGATTTTATTAGGTGAGTCCAGGAATCTTTATAAGCGAGCCTCTGGCGAGCTTAATAAAGGTTCCAGGACTTGACTAGTAAGATTTATTTAAAGTGAAAACGAATCTGATATTCTTTTTATCACATGACAATACAACAAGAGGTTAATAAGATTTTTCTGATTGATTTTGTGACTTCATCGGTTCTTGTAACGTGTTGTCTGTATACGAAAATACGTGATGATTATATTACACTTGAAATAAGTAACGTCATGTGTTAAAACAATATTTCAGAATGGAATGATGGAAAATGGCAAAGAAGAAAGTGGCATCAACGAAATTATGTCGTCTGCTGAAGGTCAACGCTCAAACGAACTATCAAAATGAAGAATAGTAAAAACAAAATTCGAATAATGTCGAAGTTATTTTTGCTTTACCGCCTTACAATTATTCTGCTCCAGCAAATCAAGACAATATTTGCTTGTTTTCAACCTGCATCATAGTCAAGTTTATTTCGCGTAATTGTATTTGATTAATTAGTAACCATGGAAACACACACTAATAGCATGTTCTATTTACATCATACGTTATTTCATACATGTGGTCAAATACAAACTCTACTAGACGATGGAAAGTGAATTCTATTGCGCCTTCGGACCTATTTCGTTACTTCAATGACAGCAATAGGAACACCTCGGCTATTTCTTCAAAAAAAGACTATTTTGCATTGCTGAATATAGCCGAGGTGAT
Organism: Nuttallia obscurata; assembly: GCA_032358795.1. NCBI lineage: Eukaryota > Metazoa > Mollusca > Bivalvia > Cardiida > Psammobiidae > Nuttallia > Nuttallia obscurata. Next base: position 8,319 of record JAULCC010177669.1, read on the forward strand.
CCGATTGCTTAATAGCGGAAGAGAGAATGCCTATGCAAGGTTAAAATAATTCATGAGCTTCATTCCGCACGAATGGTATTACACAGAACAATTATCGTTGGCCCTTAATTATTTATCGGGTGTCATAGCCAAGGAATTGTTCTCTAAATAGCAGAAGGTAGCCAATATAAGGTTATTATCAACAAGGTCATAGGTCATGGACTTTAGTCATTAGAGCGCGTTCCGCCGGGAATCCTGGCTAACATCATTTAGTCCGCAGGTGCCCGTAGGTATGTGCGGTCTCGCCTCAGCAAAACAAAGTACCCTCATAATGAAGTATGGAATGATTGATTAGCATTCTTGTAAAACGAGACTGCGTCTGACGTAGATATATAGCCACCAGTTTCCACTTAGATGCAAGGAATACACTATTTTTTACAATGTCTTATGGATTGAGGGCAACAATTTGTAAACATGGTTGTGTTTTAAAACTAATGTTAATTAATTTTCACAAGACTATTATCTGTTCAACTCATAAGACAAATCTTGCGGTGTTGTTTAAAACTAAAGCCGGAAAGATGAGGAAACGGCTAATTTTAATTAACTATTCTTTTTCGAATGATTCTTTTTTCTTCTCTTGCGAAGAACAATTGCAAAACATGCACATTATTTTCGTGATTCTGCCTTATTTATTTTGTCAGACCAGAGAGAAAGCCGAAACCAGAATCTTTGACCCTCATAAAGAGACATCATGGTTGTTTTTGCTTTGGAACCATTTGTACATGTGCTGCCTTGAACATTGTAGCCAGTATGAGACTATTGATTTTGACTGAATAGCTTTGCTCTATTTTTTGCACCATATTCGCGTTCAAAGATAATAAAGTCGATATTATTCATTATTACTGTTTTAATATTTCTTTTCATTACGTAGCGACTTGTTTAAAGGTGTTCCGTTGTGCGGAACTGTCATTGATTTAAACGGCTTTCCTGCTATTGATTTTAGCTCTAGGCAATACTTGGGAGGTGACAGATATATAGATACACACGGGCTCCGCCCTCATTCGGTTATGCCGAGCTCCAGGTTGAAAGCTATTTAATGAAAATTTTATAAGGACATACCACAATATTATATTGTTGAAGAAAAGTTTAATATAGTAACAGTGTTAGCATAATATTTACATACGCTAAAATTTAGTTGAAGAAAATTAGTTTCAAAATTGTTGCAGGCTAGACACATTCAAGAAAGTTTTATCTCAAGTGTAGACCATTTTCTAACTTTGAAGCTTACGTATTTTTGTCAATATGAAATACTGCTTTTAATGAAATGCCTGAAAGACGTGACGTCAATCAATATGAATGGTATGCGTAAATGACAATAAACTACTGAACCGATAAACTAGAGATTCAGTAACGACACTATATGTTGGCGTATATATCGTCATGTTACGACTTATTACACACAAAACGACTTAAATGGAATTTCGTTGAACTTATCTTGAACAAAACTTATTCTGGGTTAAACTCAAACATGTACGTAAATTCACCTTCTTCAACCTAGAAAATGTTTCATTTGTTCAAAACTCTCTGGTTGTTAAAAAAGTGGTTAATGTAAGAAAGAAAACCGGAGCTAGTGTGTAACAATCTTTCTAAACAATGTCTCGCTCCGCCACCTGATGCTCCGTGTATAATACTCTTTGTATATATATTATATAAATTCAGTAGAAAATGAGCGCTATTATATTGTCTGTTATGTAGAGAATTAAAAACAATATATAAAAACCAATATTATTTTCGGTTGCCAGCTGTCAATAAATTTATTAAAAATAATTTGCAGACTTATGCTTATTCAGCTGTTTTGGAATTGTCTAAATGCAGAATTATATTTTATTGAAAAAAAAACCACAACAACACAAAAACGACAAAAGCTTCCTTATGTGTCTTATGTTTTGTTTTCGTTTTACTGTTTTATACACGCCTTTGTTTTTTGTACATCCAACAAATCATTTTTTTATTATTATTTCAATTTCATTTATTTCTACTTTCCAATCGCCTATCAATATACATCGTGAAACATTGTTTTTCGTACATATCGTACACATTATTTTGTCATACATATCGATACGCATTGTTCTGTCGTACATATACTAACCCATTAATTTGTTATATATATCGTAACAATATTTGTGTCGTACTTATCACAACCAATTGTCTTGTCGTATGAATATCGTACACATTATTTTGTGGTAAATATCTTCACTCACTGTTTTATCATACATAGCGTACACATAATTTTGTCGTATACATCGATACACAATGCCTTATCGTTCATAGCGTACACATAATTTTGTCGTATACATCGTTACACAATGCCTTATCGTACATATCACAACGAATTGTTTGGTCATACAGATCGTAACCCGTTGCTTTTTTAACATATCGTTGCACATCGTTTTGTCTTACACATCATTACATAGTGATTTGTTGTACTAGTTGTTACACATTGCTTCTTCTTATAAATCGTATATATATTTTGTTGAACACAGGTTGTTGTAATTCATATCAAACACATTGTTTTGATGAACATAACATTATATTTATATTGTTGCATATATGGAAAACATCGTGTCTCGAACATATCGTAACACCTCGATATATCGGTAATATCATACCAAAGTTTTGTCGTTTATATAAAGTATCACATTGTTTTTTAGTATATCGTAATATATAGTATTGTTATATGTATCGTGCATATTGTTTTGTCGTATATATCATATTTTGTTTCTGTATATGTCGTTCACATTGTTTTGTAGTACATATCGTTACCAATTTTTTTAGAATATCTTACATAATATTTGGTGCATATATTGTAACATGGATTTATGTAAATAGCGGAACATTTGTTTTGTACTAAATATTGTACACGCTCTTTTGTTGTATATATATATATCATACCATATTATTTTGTCGCTTATATCGTAACACATTGTTTAGTTGCATATGTCGTACATTTTGTTTAGTTATATTCATCATAACAGATTGCGCTTTGTATACATCGTTACACATTGTTTTGTCGTATACATCGTTATACATTTTTGTCATACTCATAGTTAAAAAAAAAAATTTCGTATACATAGTTACACATTGTTTTGTCGTACACATCGTTAAACATTTGAGTTTTTCGTACACATCGATACACATTGTCGTGCACAACGTTGCACATTACTTTGTGGTATATGACATAACACATTATTACTTGTAAATATTGTCGACATTGTTTTATTGTTTATATTGTAACATTTTGTTTTGTCGTTCTTATCGTCCACGTTTTATTTTTATTTTTATCGTTACACATTATTTTGTTTTATATATCATAACACATCGGTTTGTTGTTTAACCAATTACACATTGTTTGGTCGTATTTATTGTTACACATTTTTTTTTCGAACTCATCATAACACATTGTTTTGTCGTACATATCGTAAAACTTCGTTTTGTTGAACATGCCGTGAAACATTTATTTGTTGTACATAACAAAACACATTGTTTAATTCGTACATATCGTTACACATTTGTTTCGTACATATCGTATATATTGTGTTGGCGTGCATATCGTAACACATTGTTTTGTCGTACATCCCGTATTACATTGTTTTATCGTACACATCGGTTCACATTGTTTTGTCGTACACATCGTCATACGTTGTTCTGACGTACATATCGTTCACATTGATATGTCGTTCATATCGTGATACATTGTTCTGGCGTAAATTATGGTACACATTGATATATGTATGTCGCACACGCCGTCATATGGCGAACTTATCGTAAACATTTATTTCTTGTATACATCGTGGCACATTGATTTTTCTTACATTTAAAACACATAGATTTTATTCGTACATATCGTACACATTTATTTCTTGTATATATCGTGGCACATTGATTTTTCTTACATTTAAAAACACATTGATTTATTTGTACATATCGTGCACACTGATTAATTGTACACAACAAAACACAATGATTTATAGTATATATCGTAAAAATTTATTCGTAGTATATAGTTTTTACATTGATTTGTAATATATCTCGTTACACAATGATTCGTCGTACATAACGAAACACAGTTATTTGTTGTATATATTGATACACATTCTTCTGTCGTGTACATCATTACACATTGACTTGTCTTACATGTTGTTGAACATTGTTTTATCATGCATATCGTACACTTTGTTTTGTTGTACATATCTTACATGTACACATTGTTTTGTCATATTGATCTTCATTCACATTGTTTTACCTTACATATCATTACATTGTGAATTGTCTTACATTTTTAAGTCCTTGTTTTGCCATGCATATCGTACACTTTGTTTTGTTGCACATGTCGAACATATTGTATTGTCGTACATATCGTAAACAATGTTTTGTCGTTCATTATGCACATAGTTGTGTAATAGTAATTCTACATATTGATGTATGGTACATAACGATAGACATTAATTTGTTGTTTATGACGTAAGACACTATTTTGCTGTACATATTGTCATGCATGGTTATTTCATACATATCGTATCGCATTTTTTGTCGTACATATCGTTACACTTTGATTTGTCGTAATTATCATAGATATTGTTTTATTGTTTATATAGTTACCAATTGTTTTATTTAAAATATCAGAGTTTTTGTACTTTATTAAGTTACAATTGGATTTGTCGTGCATTTTTAAAAAAAATGATTCAGCATTCTAACAAAGTTGATGATTTGTTTAATTCCTCTGAGAAGAAAATATGCACGACCTCTTCAAAAGATATAAAATATAACACAGACTTGGAATGTGCGTCTGCTTCTCAAAGATGAATATTTTCTATACTTATTACATTGTCACATTTCTAAGGTCATATTTCAAATACAGGCGGTGTGATTACAATGTAATGGGATTAGGAGTTTTTGAAATGTTTTAAAAATACTGCGTCTTTTGATATGCACGTTCACCCATCTTCTACAGTAAAATAGGTTGCTATACAATATTGTGTTGTATTAATGCGTTCTAGCTCATCTCTATTTAGTCCAACTTTATTTTATACAGCCATACTGCATCTGGCAAGTCCTTTTCAAACATACCATCATATCAAACCACAACAGTGTTAATACCCTATTCAAATTGTATATTCCAGGTTTCCTTAAAGATTACTTAAATAACATAAACACACTACTGATACTTTGCCAACTTATCATGACTGAAAACAACATGCATTCTTTAGACTAAGATCACTCGCTAGTACGGATGTTGTCGTCAAGGCCATGATGTCAAAAGCATCATCTCGGTTTGGCTAAAAGCCATTTTGTCTTCATGTATACTTATAATTTTTATACATACTTTCTTCACATGCTTTCTAAACATGCTTTTATAAGCGTATTGCTTTCCTGACATACTAAATTTGCTGATTTTATTTAATTTGCAATCATTAAGAGATGTTTTCATCATTTACATTTCAATTACTGTTATGAATTTGCACAACCGGTATTTGTTATCCTGATAACTATTTTGTAATGTAGGATGCTTTTGTTTCAATCCAATTAATTTTGAAGTATTCGCCAGCATTGTTTACAATACTAATAATTAATGAGTTTTGCATCAAGAGCATTGAAATAAGAAATTCTTTTTCTTTCGAAAAGTATAAGCACATCCAGGTAATGCAGCTTATCACGTTGAAGACACTTTTATACATTCACAAGAAACACTACTCCATACACGTACATGTATATGTGTTCGTATTTCCACCCTTGTTTAGCAAATATAGTTAGCTTTCAGACAATACATTAATAATGTCACATAATAGTTCAATGATATCGCGACAGTTTATTAATATGAAATCGGTCACGTTATAAGAATAATAAACGCTCAAACATGATTAAACGGGAAACTGATAGTGAAAGCTGTTCCACGGGAACATGCCCCTTGGCATAACAGTGTATATATCCCAGGAGAAGGCGTCAGTAGCCTTGGCAGAGTATTGAAAATGTCAAAAATGACGATTTATCGCTTATACGGAGTATACCGTAATAGTGTTTGATATGACTTCTTATTCAAAGGAAATTCCAATTGCTTTGTTAAAGTCATAATCTTCAAAAAATTGAAAATATATATATTTACAACTTATGTGTAAAGTAATAGTATTTCTCAATGATACACATTCCCTATAGCTGTAAAGTCCATATTATATCAATTGCAAATATTGACCATTAAAACACGAGTGGTTAAAAAAACTTTCATAGGTGTGGCTGGTAGATTTTGAACTTAACATACATAAAGAAGAACATTTATGGACTTTTAGTTATAAACTTTTAATTTCCATGATAGCATTACGTACACAAATCATCGTATCGAACTGAATGTTGGAGTCATCAGCTAGTGAGTAAAACACAAAGTGATATATCATAGTTTAAGATGCCTTAAAAGGTTGACAAAATACGAATATTCCACAGAGAAATCATTTTGCCCACAGATATTTGGAAAATTGATAAGCCATAATAACTAATAAGCATCAAACAGAAAGAACGAATACATAACAGAGTTTTTATTTGCCACTTTCTGAAGTAACGTTATAAACAAAATATTGATCATGATATATATGTTTATAAGGGATCTGATCGTGCTATCAATTAGGAACCTGATTCAGCGTATGATGTTGCGTTGGAAAACAACTCAAGAGATGCTGTTGGACGTTTTGCTAATCACGTAAAACGTTCATAAGTGATTAAAATATCGAAACTAAAGCAATATTTGATGGCTTGTCACTAGAGACCAAGATCTCCTCAAGAGATATGAACATTTAACGGATGTCTGAGTTCCATTAGTCTGGCCAATTATTAACAGGGAGCAAACCGTCTGTGCTTAATAAAAATATACTGAAACATTTGCACAACTCGAAAACATAACCACGGTTGCAGTGTAGCACTTGTTGCAATAGTGGGTAGCTTGTAGTATGTCTAGCATACTAGTAAAAATGACGTTTCGTTTAGATCGATAGAAGGGTTTTAAAGATTTCATATCAGATAGATGACAAGGCGGAATATAAAAGTAATTTCGTAGATAAACGTAAGGCCATATATATCATTTTTTTCAATCAGAGATTTCATTATGTTTTCTGAGCTCTATTCAAAATCCAGAGTTTCCAATGTTGGAAATGGTAATCAAATAAGCTTAGACAATTATTAATGTATCCCTATGTTTAGTTTGAAAACTGTTTAACAGTTAGAATTTTTTTTTTTTTTTTAAAAAAAAGGTGAATCGGAAATGCTTTTCATGATACTGATAAAGTAGAAATTATATATATGTGTGTGTGTGTGTGTGTGTGTGTGATGTTGTTTTACACTTTAGATTTCAGAATGCGTTTAGTAGAAACAAGAATATATTCTGCGCTTTGGTTCATTATAATTTTCTAATAAAACTCCTTTACGGATTAAAGTATAAAAGTGGATGGGAAGCTTGAGTTGAGTTTTAAGATTCCCTTACATTCTATATTTAGCTTTGTCCTGCTCAATTTCCTTTCTCCAATTCAAAGTATCAGTTGTATCAGGGTCAATGTGATTCGACTGATATTTTTCACTTTCTCGAGATCTAGTACTATTTCTACAAAAAAGAAGTGCTCTTTTAGGGATAACACTATATAAGAAACGTTGTTTTTAGTAAATTATATACAAGTTTATATAATGTTGAAATCTCATTATAATGATCAGCCTCTAGTGAGTGCTATCTTTAATTACTCAGGCCATTTGTAACTATGTTTGACTAAATGTCTACCTGGTAAAGCTCTGGAGACCATTAATATTCATACCGTAACTTAAATGATTGGGAACGTCAGTGTAATCGTTTGAAGCATTTGCCGGATATATTATTTATTATGCCAAGCCTGTCTGGGAAATTGTCAAAGTAAAAAAAAGCTTTAAAAATATTATACCTTGTTGGAATGATTATAAGGTTCAAGTAAAAGTCAGGTATAGATGTTGTTCATGGCATACAGATCGATATATTTGTATGTCATCAACTTGTTTTAATTAGGCATGTATTGACTTAAGCTGTTATCACTTTTACTATTCCTTTGAACAGACTTTTTTCTTTTGATATTGGACTCTTTGAAAACAGTATAAATAATAAATAGATAAGCTTCTCTTACGTTGTTGTTAAACTAAATAATGAACTTCTTCCTATAATTTACGAAATCAGACTGATATTGTTTAAGAGATATGATAAGAAAATAACGATTGGGTGTATCTATCAATATTTTATCGAAAACTGATCTAGAAATTTAGACTATGCAAATACCTTTTTGCATATTAATGCAAATGTGTGCCTACGATTTTCAAATTGCCAAACACAGATAAGCACAAAATTTTTATAAACATTTAAAACAAAAACATTTCTAAGGATACTTTTAATACCTAAAAAGTTCTATTAATCAAGAGAGCGATATTCCATTTGAATTCACCATTTTATGTCGCAGGCTTTTTTATAACATGTATAAGGTCCTATAGTAGGGGAAAATTCTGTGTCAAAATTCTATATTTATTATTCAACCATCCTTCTCGACTTGAGATGCTCTCTGGTATGATTAACTCAAGTGTGCTGTCTATATTTCTCCCTACTTTTGTACTCCGGAGAATGAAGGTCCCTTGATGACGATATTATTCTATTATTTGTGGAGCTGGTTAGGATTATTGGCCAAACATACAGAACGTTTTTACTGGTTAGTGTGCGATAATGATGATGTATTAGGACACTAACATTGATGCTGCAGATCAGAAATAGAAAATTCGGTGAAGAACATCAGGTGATACAGTAACTCAAAATAGCGCAGCATTAATGTAGGCATCGTGTTTTCAAACACCTATTGCATGAAAGTGAATAGTGAGATGTCGTCATGTAATGTGGAATAACCCAATGCATTTGCTCTTGTTAAAATTGTAAACACAATCAAAACAGCTGCCTGAAACTTATTCAATCGTGAATTCCTCGATAATATTGGAATAAACACTCTTATATCACTAAATATATCCCCAATCTGTTTTGAAATTGGTCTTCTTGAACTGAATTGTAATTCAGCTGAAAACTCTAAAAACAAATGGATTTTAACCA
>JAULCC010177669.1:17539-33584 GCA_032358795.1 Nuttallia obscurata
AATCTGTTTTGAAATTGGTCTTCTTGAACTGAATTGTAATTCAGCTGAAAACTCTAAAAACAAATGGATTTTAACCAACCACTCTCTCATATTGTTTTATCATCAAAACGGTCTCAATGTCAGCATGTTTCAGTCCCTCATTCAAATACCATTTCACTTGAATTCGATCTGAATTCACAAACACCGGTCAATATGCCAAGAAAACGTTTCCATATATTCATTTGTTTTATCACTACAATCCTTTGGTCACATAACCAGCAAAACGACGCAGTGCTTCATATGCGTCACGTATTCTATGTGTAATTTTCACTGATCAATTTTGTTTGGTATTTACTTACGAGAAGGGTTCACTATCATTACGAAATTCCCTTGGAAATGCAGGCAATAAGATGTCCCTTCATTTACGGTACAGTATTTCTATATTTAATTCTGAAAGCGTCCAATTACAGAGACTCGGCAATTTGTCCGCTTTCTGAAATGTCTGTTGTTTTCGGCACATACAATAGATGTCGCGTCGTTTGGAAGCATTATACAGGTCTTTTATTCTGATAGATGTAAGAAGAAAGTGCATCTCTTCTGTTCTTATCAGACACGTAGTTAAGCTATTCTCACTCAGGGGTTGATACCAATGCTCCGTATGGATCCATTGTATGGAAAGGTTAGCCGTTGTCTGGAATATAATGAAGCTTTGACATGAGGTATTGTCTTTATGTAAGGATATCGAAATTGTGTTGTGTAATGCCAGTTTGCTGGAAAGAAACCATAAAAAGGCAGTCGCGATGTATAAATTGTTTATTTATCATTGCTTACAAAAGAAATGTTCTTTAGTTTTCAACGCAAAACTGACAAGTCTCGTCTACAAATAATATATTTTTAAGGTGTGCATCGGTGTGAATAAGCGCTTAATGGAAAATGCCATATTCTAATTTAAAGCCAGAATACAGCGCAAAATCGCGATATTTTGCGTATTTTGGGAATCAGTCGAGGTGTCTTTTACAGTATTGAGTGCTTAAAACTGTTTCCGAAGTAATTACAAATGCGAGAAATGCAAAAACAAACTCAAATACGAATGTTCATCAATACATCATTGTTGATATTCTGAACGCTGCCGAAATCATACGGGAATATGACAAAACAATCCGTTTTCTGCATAAAATGCTTGAATCGGCTTTTCTTGATTTGATACTGGATGCAAAACTATCGCGGTCTAGTTCAAGACTGCATGTTTAATAGGTAAAGCCTAAAGGTCAGTTTAACTGATAACTATACAAATGTGTCGAACACACCTAGTCTTGAGGCATATTTACGAGAGAAACATGCTTTTTGGACGTAGGATCGACTATATATGATTTCAACATTATCAAGAATTAATGAAATTGTTTTTATCATTTATTTGATAATTAGGTGTGTTTGTTTTATTTGTAGACATGTGTTCTTATCTACATTTTTAATAGTTATATAGATTTCTGAATGATAGAAAGATGTATGTTAACTATGCAAAATTATCGTATCTTTCGCTTTGAATGTTATGAAATATAGCCATGCAAACTGTACAAATGAAACAAGTCGATGCATGTGACGAATGTTTCACCTTTCTACTTACCACTAACAGATTATTAGGGTCAATTGGGTTAACACTGTTTACTATTCAGACACATGCTTCCTGAAACACTGTTTCAGACATTGGATGAGTTTTTAAGAAAAGTATAGTTTCAATAAACAAAATGTCCAGGCTTATCATCGAAAGAGTTTAGACACAGGTAATGATATTTCAGTCGGGTCGGAAATATTCTTGTTACAGAAAAAATGCCAGTTTATCAACCATAAGTAGGCATAATTTATCGAACGTACTGAGCGCAAAGAAATACGTTCATTGCAATTGCTGTTCACCTCCCGTATCGCTTTTTGGTGCGGGAGGCCGCGGGTTCGATCCCCAACCGAGTTATACCAAAGACTTTAAAAATTGTAGTAATGGCTTCCTTCCTTGACGCCCAGGATTTAGAGTTAGCAGTGCGACTGGTTTGTAGTTGTCAGGATAGTGACCGGCCGGGGTTCAGACACCACGTGTATCAGTGTTTTACACTGGGCACTTAACACACCCAGAGTTCTCTACAAAAGAGTTATTTGTATCCGCTTCCCTCTCTCTCTGAGACCTCTATTAGCCCTATTTGGCGGAAAGTGACGTTAAGAATTAGCAAACACACAAACATGCATCACATTTGGGGACATTTTAAACCAATATGCATCTGGGTTTTTTAAAATGACGAAAAAAAACAGCTAAGCATTGCAAGGTTGGTGTTTGCATGATTATGCAGTTTTCGACAAAGGAAAGCTTTAGCGGAAGCTATATGCGGTAACAGTGGTTTTTGTCCCTTTCAGTTGTATAGGCATGCCAGTGACTGGCTGCTGTATTTGTAATATTGATTTGAACTGTGTTCAATGACTAGGAGAATGGTTTTATGGGGATTTTATGGATTGCCCCAATGATCAGGGGGATAATAAGGTTATCTAGAATTTAGAGTGTCTTGTTCAAACTGTTCATGGAGAAATAAAAAGACTATTAGAATGACATAATATAGCCTTACTCTCTTTGTTCCTTCGAATCAACGTGGCAATAGGGCTACAACATCAAAGGCATGCTGAAGTAAAATAAATCACAGTGTATGGCCAGCACAACATGTACAGAGAACGGCTTTGAGCAAGCTATAACTAATGAGCTCACGGTTTGTCGTATAGAGGATTTTTAATTGCAAATTCACCAATGCGTTGGCCGGTCGGAAGTCAACGGGAGGCCAATGAAAATATTTAGAGTGATTAGTTCTGACGAATGCAAACATTTATGAACTTACTTAAGTTGCAGGCGTCAGGCAGTAATTCATTAAATTCGAAACGAAAACAGATTCCCCCCGCTAAATTTCATGCTAAGCATGTTTTCCGACAATGTTTTCTGATCGGTCAAGTCATTACCTTGGAAATGAATGGTACTAACTATGTACATATGCCAAAAGAAAACAAAGACTATGACACAAAAATTAGAGCAATCAATAAAAACAAGAAAAAAATGTTACCCAGTTTATGGAAGAACAATTAGTCACTTTTTTAATTTACCGAAACTAAATCTTAAGCACTCAACAAGGTCATTGATAATTATTTTCGTTACAGTTATTTCATAACAGAAAAAAGATACCATTGGAAAAATGAGTCCACATGGTTTAGTTATACAACCATTCATATTTCGTTGATAAGTCTTATACTTTTATGAGAAATAAAGGATTATTAATAACTGGTCAATGGATAGAGTTAACCTTAAAAAAAATCAAAACATTGTTGAAGTTGACTTTACAGTAGTTTAACCAGTAACTTGATTATATATGCAAATAACATTCTGGATATCTTATTTTGCTTAGCTGAATGAGTTGACAAAGAGTAGGTTTATGTCATGTAAACTGAAGATTTCTTCATTTACATTAACATATTACCTCTGCTTGTTATTTCTTTACGTTGTCTTTTATAAAAGAGTAAACCAAAGAATTTGATAAACTAAGGAAACAAAATTAAAGATATATTAATTAAACTGGCAGTCACATAAAATGTACATTAACTCGGGCATTATGATTAGTTAACAATCAAATGGCGAAAACCAGCTTTGTAAAGGCTAAATGGAATCATTCCCGGATATTTCATACGTTTTATATCACACGATCTATATGATTAGATAAATGAGCAATAACAATGGAAAAATCAGGCAGCAATGCGTCAGTACACATCCCCTCGGTGCCGGATACGAGTTCAGGTATCAAATTTATCCTTTGATAATTGGTAACACTTGGCGTCTGATGACTTGTGTTTATCAAGTTACAATAAATTAAAATCGGATGCCTTTTTTCTAAATGGGCGTCATTTGAATTCTTTCTATCTTTCGGAACAAATTAAGATAGGGCGATCGTCATCACAGGATATTGATATTCATGCTATTGAATTGATAATTCTGAAAAGGTAATCGGAAGGCTTAATCAGTAGAGCCTCGCTTTTCAAAATTGAAAGCCTAAGGCGGATGCAGCCCTGGAGTTTCTGAGATTCTTTTCCTCATGCGTCTATACAAAGAGTACATTAGAACGCGATATTGGCCTCATCTAAATCCATTGAACGTCCACGACGAGACACTTCCTCTTTCGACCGAAAATTGGCAAGTTAAGGTATCATTATTTCACAATTCTATTATAACTGTATCGATCAGGCATCAGAAAAACAGGAGCTTCTAGCAGAAATGCTTTATAATGTTGGGGAAAGAGAAATAGAGAGATTTTTGTATTGATAATCTTGAATGCATATCGCGTAAGTTTGTTGTGTTATAGATATGCATTCTTTGACACAAGCTGTTTGAAAAATACTGTTGATTATGCATAGCTTTCATATCACTCTTGGGTCTGCTAATGACGGCGAAATAGACACATACAAACAGTCAAGATCAATATCAAAATCCTTAGAGTTATACTGATTATCAGAGTCGGTAAATCATTACAGATAAAAACAAAATTGTTTCTGCAATGTGTAATTCAATACTCGTAATATGGATTACTATAGATCAATTATTATGCCCGTAATGAATCTGAGCAGGTCGTGGATTTATGCATAATATATGTGCTCTGTTTTGTTGTTTAGGATTTGAAATCGCTGTAAGTTCAAGATAATAAAGCAATATTATTTTCCCCCTGTTATTAACCACTTTATCAGCGAGGTACTTGATACCCTTAAAGTTTTTCCTTGTAATACGTTAAAGGATCTTTGGCCAGTAATCAACCGACTTCTCTTAAGAATAGCATTCACATTGTACGAATCTCCTTTGACATCAGGGTAAATCAATGTCCGTTTAAAGAAAACAGATCAGTGTAATGTATCGTGTATCCGAACTCCTGATGCTTTTGAATATTACTTTTCAAAAATACGTTATGGAATTTTATATGAATATTGATTAAGTTAATTTTATCTAAGTTAACACAATTTTGGTGTAGATATAGGTATTAAAATTGTTCCATCAAAGTATGTTTTTAAAAATCAAGTATATGACGGTTATACCATATACCATTACAAGTGTGCAAGAATTGAGTCTCGATTCATAAATTACAAATTTCAGAAACTCTTCTCTTTGAAATGGCGTGTAATATTTTTCCGCGTATATGTTCATGATTATTGTGGTTCATATTTGAGCTGTACATAAACGAATATCATAATAATGAAAATCATAAAAGAGTTTCACTGAATGCTTATTTAAGATGCTTTTTAGTAATGCAAGGCCAGACTTACTTGTATCGGATGATAAGCACAAAACCTATCATATCTTCTTTTATTATCAGATAGCTGTTCATATCATTGACTCCTTTTATAAACAGGCAATTAATTTCACAATGTACAAGTATGAACGAGATGTATATTTATGTATTCTCAAGCAAATGCTTCAAACGTCATTATTTTGCATCTTTATCTTGCATTAATTTTAATAAACGGACTTTAATTTATAAAAGTCAGACTCGATGTTTATTAGATATAACTTGTACTGGGAGAAGCAGATAAAATATTCCTCTGTTTGACGAAAAAGATTGGTTGTCCTAGTGGTACAGGTGGAACTGGTGGATATCGAACCTGCGATCAGTCATAAGTCCGACGCTTTGGCCGAAATGATATGGAGCTCCACTCGCAAATGCTTTGTACAACGATAAATAAAGCCATGTTTACCTAAACTTCACCAAAGTAGAAAAAATCAGTTTCTGCAAAAGATTATTCATGTAAAAGCTTTTGTTTATATCTCTCTCTCTCTCTCTCTCTCTCTCTCTCTGCTTTTATCCCCTTTTTAATAGTTTTCGTCCTATCCATATGTGCCCTAGGGGCTTCTAGTTATATTCATCTTCTGTGACACCGTACACGATCTACATAGATATGGTCATATGTATATAACAAGTAAGGTAACACATACCATTTAAACTTTACTCAATAGATAAAACATATACTCAACTTTTTTAAAGAAGTTTTTGTTTGTTTGGTTGGAATATAACGTCGCTTTAACAGTATTTCAGTCATATCACAACGTCCAGCTCATTACAGGTAGAGGAAGACCCCGGGGGAACTATGTAGACTATATCAGGCACAAAGTGCACCCAGGTAGAACCACCGACCTACCGCAAGCCAGCTGGGAGGCTTCCTTACTTGAAAAATCCGAAGTGCCCAGACCTGGATTCGAACCCACAGCGGTGAGGGGCATGATAGATTGCAAGTCAACGACTTAACCACTCGGCCACGCAGGCACCCTTTTAAAGAAGTATTGTAATAAAACTCAAATAGAACACATAAAACCAGTTGAATTTGAAAATATTGACTCTACCACTCTACATATATCTGATACATTCAACACAATTATTTCAATGAAGATTAGTGTTTTCTTTGTTCATTCAAAATGGTTATCTTTTTTGTCTGAAAGTAATATTATATATTGTGTTTAAAGCTATTGCACTGCAGATATGGAATAGGGTATCGAATATCTGAAAATTGTTGCAAATGTTGAGATATATTCAGGAAACATGGATGCAATATGATTGGAAGTGATACTTGTGGTAATAATTACAGACAGCCACTCATTTAACTTAACAATAAATGTAAAGAGTATCATCCTGAAACCTCTTGCATTCATATCATTTTCATACTTAAAAACTTTGGAAGATGTTTTGAAACTTCTGAATTTTTCAGTTTTAACCAAATCTCGAGTTCAGTCGCTTTAATGTATTGCAAAATGACCTGATACATTTCAAAACACAGATATTCTATGGATACTCTATCAATTCGGAAAATATAAGTATTACTTATTTCGAATTAAAGTGTGTGACAGTTATTCGCCTCTGAAAATGATAGTATTTAGATAGGTCATATTTGGATATCTTGTTCCTGTTGTTAATACTATAGCATTTCTGTATGACAAAACAATAAAAACACACAATAACTACATAAGAACGATATGGAAACTGAGGCAAGGGAGATGACTGTAACGTTTGATGTATGTTTTTCATGGCACCAATTTGATTAGCATATAGAAAACTTCAAATATGTACAGTATTACATAAAATAAGGATTATTTATTTGCTGTTTTGCTTGTTTGTTTGATTTACGGTTGGTATAAGGATTAAAACGAAAAACGTAAAGTCCAGGAAACGATTATTACAAGTATCATGTACAAAACCCCTCAAATTAATTAGTGAAAGATGACAAAATGTTTATATTAAAGTCCATTAAATGACACATGATCAATCAATACTCCAACAAAATGTAGAATACCATTTCAATAAAAATTAAGCTTTTTAATTCTTTTAAAAAATGGATTTGCACCTACAGTATATTGACTAGTGATCTAGAATTTTATAAGAACATAAATTAAAACGTTACCAGTTTAACTATTGAACACTTTATACACAAAATGAAAAGGTATAAACTTAAGTTAAAGTGCTTATACGGCGCATATAAAAGCATACATTGAAAATTTAAGATATACATTAGGCGTATAAAAGCTTTCGTCGTTCAATTAAAATGTCATGACAGTCTTTGGCACTACATTTTACCATGTGTATGAAATGTGTATGATATCCACACCTTCTCACCATATCTAATTCATATTTTGGCATTTTTCCTATTTTTGAAACAAGCTATTTGGTTTTACGAAGGAAAATAATAGAAGAAATGGCCATTAGCTATTTTCTTCAAATGTTTGCGATGACATACAAAAATCATGAGGAAATATGTATTAATATAACGGGTGTCAAAGCAGTCTGGCACATTACACGAGAAGCGAATCTGTTGTCTTCCAGTGTTTCAATAATAGTATTGCATAACGCGTCAAAATAATAGAAGAGGTTCACCAACAGTGATAAATCATTTCGCTTGTGTGTTTCATACTCCAATTTATTAGGCACAAATGTGATTCTACGCATCTTATTTTATTTATTGGCAGCTTTATTGTCTACATCGGTTGTAGCGATATGCCTCTAGTTTTATGTATTAACAGATTTGTTTTTCCAGAATGGTTTAACGATATGCACCTAATCTTATCTATGACCAGGTTTGTTTTTCCAGAATGGTTTAACGATATGCATCTAGTCTTATCTGTTCCCAGGTTTGTTTTCCCAGAATGGTTTAACGATATGCATCTAGTCTGATCTATGATCAGGTTTGTTTTTCTACAATGGTTTAACGATATACATATAGTCGTATCTGTTCACAGGTTTGTTATTCCAGAATGGTTTAACGATAAATGCATCTAGTCTTATCTGTTTCCAGGTTTGTTATTCCAGAATGGTTTAACGATATGCATCTAGTCTTATCTATGACCAGGTTTGTTTTTCTACAATGGCTGTAACGATATACATATAGTCTTATCTGTTCCCAGGTTTGTTTTTCCAGAATGGTTTAACGATATGCATCTAGTCTTGGTTTTATTTATTAGCAGCTTTTTTTTTCATCGGTTGTAATCGAATGTATCTGGTTTTATTATTTTTTCGTACGATACTTCTTGACAGAATCAGTTCTAACCGACTTATATCAAGTGCATTTGGTTAAAGTGCTGGTAGAATAGAAACTTCTGGCCATTATCGTTCTGTATTTATTATGTTTTTATGTTTTTTTAATTTACAATCTTAGACAAAACAAGTAATTGTGTAGCTCCTACTATTTTACTACAAACATAATACTGCGGAATGCTACCGCTTGAGCGGTACTTTTATACTATATTTATTTGATAGCCTTTCTTCTGTGTCAGTTAATATGCTAGTCATTTCTTAACTACTAATGCATTGAGGTAACATGTACGTATAAGGTACTTATCTTCTATTTGTTTCCGTTCGAGGATTTTAGTCTTAAGTCCTAAAAGGGCTTTTTCTAAATCTTTTGATAGGTCCGTATAGTTTTTGCCAGACCCCCCCCCCCCAAAGTATCATAAATACTGTGAATAAAATAAAAAAGATAACACATTCTGGTAAAGTAGAACATGGCAATCAGAAATATTTTTATAACATTTTTAGTTTCCTTCGTTATTTTGAAGACTTTATTCGACAACAACAACCATTTGATTTTTCCGGAGTGGGGGGTGGGGTTTACAAGAATGTCCGGAATACGAAAATGGTCAGATAGACAAGGACAATATCGGGAAATAATAAAACTGAAACACTGATAAATACATCCTAAATCGCTGACAAATAACATCGGCCATTGGCCGTTTTTCAACATTGTTTTTCTCACAATAGTAACAGGAAGTTTTACTAAATGTTCCACGTTAGTTTATGTTCAGTTATACATATAACGGAATTTCATACTTTTGACGCTGTTTAAAAACGCAAAAGTTTTAGGGAAACCCCCTAAAGTTACTCTAATATCAATTAGTCATTGCATCAATGTCTTCCATAACTGTGTATATTCTTCCATTAGTACAAAGTCACTACCACACATGAATAAGCCTAAACATTCTGATGATTTATAAATGAAAAGAAAAACCAATATCTAAATATTTTAATAAGATAAAATATTTATAATGTTTCAAGCTTTGCGAAGTATTGACCTGTTTAGAGCATACCACAAAGTGGATGAAGCTACAACGAAATGATTACTTTGATAAAGAGGTTTTTCAGGTGGAAATGAATTAATGAATTACCATTTATGATTATATAGACTTTATTGGAGCGTTTTAAAGATTAATGCTTGGAGGATTTAATCTTAATGCGGGTTGTTTTGACACGTTGAATTATATATCGGTCGTATAATGCTGCCATGATTTTGGTTGTTGCTTAAGGCCAGGGACTTGTAATAAAGCCAATTTGTTAATGCAATCGGAAATTTCCGAAGGCATCTGTACCAATAACTGACTTAATTAGGCTAAAGAATAAAAAGTAGGCTAACGAAAACAGAATCACCTAAATGAATAACAACAACGTTGTCTTGAAGTACAAGGCGTACATAATACAAATAATGACACTTATTATTATACTGCATGGTATTTTATGTCTTTGTATGTTTCACTATGCTAGTTAAAGCAGCAGTATTAACCTGATTTACAGAAGTTATAATTATTAAGCATTATAAAAGTAAAACAAGCAGAAAATTTACACCGTCTAGCGTTATGCAAGGGCTGTTCCTTTAACAAAATAATTATACCTATAATAAACATACTTTATTGTTTTTAATTAACGTTTATACAGCAATATATTGCATATAAACAAATTGTTCCAAAAAATATATATTTGGTGTTTAATTAAGAAATGTCCTCTTCTAAAAGTCAAACTTCAAAAGCATCATATCACCATTTCAAAGGGTTTAATGCAGACATAGATAAAGTATTGAAGAATACAAATAATGCAGAATCACGCCATACATTTGACCCGGACCTGCGTGTTTGTTAAGCTCTTTAGAGACTTTTTAACCTAAAGACACTTTAAAAAGATTTTTTCTGCCTCGATAATGTGTCAAAATAATACGCAGGTTTTCTATATACGTTTGTCTTACCAATACTCAGTATTTTATATTTCACACATCAATTATTGTCAATACCATTTTGGTCGTCTTTGTAAAGACACATAACAATGTTGTAATCATTTATTTAGATCTTTTAGTTTATGTATTATGTACAATTCTGATCAGAATTAATAATCTTATCTTTATTAATGAAAAGCTGCCGACAATGTTTGGAGCACGATCATATATCATATCCTTTATTCTTACTTACGATAACTCGGTTCATCTTATAAAATATAAGTAGGATGGATTATTGGAACTGTTTTAAAAAATAATGTACATTTGACTTTATATGTAGTTTAGTCTTAGTAATATGAAAACCCTCAAAACTCCTAAATAGGAGTTTAGGACAACAAGTGCAGCTGTTAAAAGTCTTAGACGTTTAGCACATACGACAAATCTTGTCGTACGATGTTGTATACGGCAGGTGGTACTCATAGCTAACGTGTGTCGGACGACGGATCACTGCGTATCGTCGATGTCTTAAGTATTTAAAAATATTTGTAGTCTGAAGATCTCTGTGTGACTTCACATGTTTTGCAAAGCATTCCATAAATAAATTCGAGTCTTGGGTAAACTAATTAATTTGTGCAGATGACAGTTCTTAGTCAAATATTCTCCTTATTGCGTTATTTTCTAGTAGTATTTGCATGCTAGTGTTTGTAAATTATACGTTTATATTGATTTGTTTCCCTAGACTGTTCCATTTCATTGAGAAAGATTGTTACTGCCACTAGACAAATGAAACCATACGTTTGAACATGTCATGTCATCAGTAAGCATCGTATCGATGTCTTTTGTGTGAGCGCTTGTTTGTCAATGCCGTTAAAACGTTGTCATTAAGTTAGACCTACATTCTGTACGTGATGCGTTATTTTCTATATTAACCCCTTCACTGCCTTTCCCCGAGTTTTAAGTCATGTGCAAACAGCTTAGATCCGGATGAGACGCCTAGTAACTCTTGTCCGGATCCATGCTGTTTGACATTCAGCCATTTGTTTTGCCAAAAATTAGGGGAATCTGTGAAGTAAGAACAAAGAGCAGACGAAATATTGCGCTTGCGCGGTTTTTCTTCCGGCAGTGAAGGGGTTAAGTAAACAAATAACAACATATGCCATTTGATACTTGCGGTACATCTTCACTAGTCAAGGGTTTCGAGGGGGAAGGGTGCCTCGTAACCTTTTAAACTTTATTTATTTTACAACGATTGCGAAACAAGTTCTTACAGCTTATATTAATCCCTCTCGTTGGCGCGGATGGAGGCGTTTTTGTTGTCTTTATTGTAGGAGGAAACCGGAGTACCCGGGGAAAACCTACGTGTCTGGACGGGAAACCACTACAATACCCCATCTCACATACCAACCCCGGCCGGGAATCGAAGAGGGGATGCATTGGTGAGAAGCGAGCGCGTTACCACTGCGCTATCCAGACACCCGTAACCTTTGGCTAGTGAAAATGCCTGTGGTACATCAAATAAATGTCTTATTCAGTATATTGAACACTTTTTGTCCGTAAATGTAAAACAAGTATGTAAATATAAAGACTTCTCGAATCTTTAATCAGTCAAATGAAAAAACTATAGGAGTGCAATACTTAATGTGTTTTAAATATACAACTTAGCTGAAACAAACCTTGAACTTACCAACTTTATAAAAACGAAAACTTCTCAATGAAAGCCTGAACTATAGAATCCGGAAAAAGCTAAGGAGAAAACGTTAATAGAATATAAACGTTACTCAAATGTAATGAAAATAAAACTCGAGGTTATAAAGCTCGATGCATTTCCATGGTTAAGCAATATGTACTTTTAAAAATGTTTTATTCACTGAAAACCTAATAGTTTAGTGTATGATATTTATCTAACGCTCTAGAGAGTTTTTTAACCATGGACCTTGGACGTGTGTTATGCATACCATGTACAGGAATGATGCAAAAACCCTAGGTGCAACGTCATTTGTATATGAGTTAGTTAACCGACTTAAATAATGCATTATGAATACCATCTGTCAAATTCATTTACACCATATTCCTCTTCAATAACTATGCTAACGAAACTAATCAAGAAACGCTGAGCTTTATTTTAAGGTCGCCATCTCATTAGCTGTGAACTAAACTAGGGTAGGAATAGTTCTCATTAACGCGTATTGCTTGTTCTACAGAGGAATATGTGTATCGACCTGTGGCAAATTTATAAATTTGTAATCATCCTACTCGGTCCGCTTTAAATTGTTTCTGATGTGATTAAACCATACATTCTGTCTATGGTTCTCCTTTTCAAGAGTCAGAAAGAGAGAAGTCGAACTCCCTTGTGGCGATTATAATCTATTAGTTATGAAGCTGGTTAGAATTATTGGCCTCTACACAAGAATAATTTCTGGTTAGTGTAAGCTAACCGTAATATGTCAGAGTATGTATCTGACTTTAAGAAGACAGATGAGTCAGCAATACCAAAAGTCTTCGGATAAAAAAAGACGTAAATGTTATTTGCTGTACGGCGTAAGTTTTATGGTTTTACTTAATCTATAGACATTTGACCAAGTTTGTTTTCATGAATTACACATGTACAAGCACATATTCTTTTGTCGGCTTCTAAAATACAATATTCTGAAACAGTCATATCAGTAGATCTGCTTCGTTTGAAAACGAGGCTTGGAAAACGTTTACCTGAATATCAAAGAAAATAAAATGAGAAGCATCTGCATTAGTCCTTAAAATATATATATAATATTTAATTGTTAAAAGTAACAGTATCGCATGTACAAAACCACAATTATCAGCGATTTTGGCATATATTCATTATACAGACAGTTAACAAAATGTATCTATATTTAGTGTATTTCATAATTCATCATTAATGGGGACCTTGGTCTAGTGGTAAGACACAGGCCACAGGATCGAAGGGTCCTGGGTTCAAAACCCACCTGGGCCGTCAGATTTTTCTGGGCGGAAAATATATCCCACATGTGCCTCACTCAAGCCAGGTGTATACACGGGTACCTTTGAATTTGTATGCCAATGTGGCATGGTCGCAATCTGAACCATCTGTTAACGGCCGACTTCAAACCTGATGATCGGGGCAAAATATGTAAATCATCTTTGAGCGTATGTCCAATATGAAAAAGAGTGCTATATAAATGTGGTAAAATAATCAAAAATCGCATTCAGAATATGTCAAAAGACAACCATTTACTATAAGATAATCTGTAATAACATTTTATCGAAACAATACTGTTACAGTGTCCTTGATAGTTTATGCCGTATTGCAAAAATAGGGCATATTCAATAAGCCAAATACGATCGATTCACTAAAGGAAATATGTGCTTGAAACTGGGTAACACGTTATATATTTTCCTAACTCATTTTGCAATAAAACTAATATATTGCATACCAAATAATAGCGGAACGGTCAATTTATAGTGATACCTTCTGAATTTGCATCTCCTAAATTCAGAATTCTACACAATGAATGCAGGTAGTTATAAAGACATGCGAGGTTTGTATTTTCTGTTCAAGAAGTATGCTTTTGCTAAGTATTTCAAAATTTATACAATTAAGAGGCAAAACAACTTAAGCAGAGGATCAATCAAGTGCATGAGTGCAGCTCGTGCTAAATTGTTACAGTCAGATAAATACGTTTTATTGATATGTCTGTATTTCTATCCCATAATTGTTTTGTGCATTATTAACGGAAAACGTTTCGCGATTGTCTGGTAGATCTTATCTTTTCAAACACATTGCTGTAGTTTAACTGATACATTACCGTATTAGTAGTCAAGTAAACAGAAATCAGCTTGACAGTTAAACAGACTATGAGGTCTTTCAACACGAACTTCGCAGTCTAATGAAGTCGTTTTAGCTAGAAAATGAGACTGTCAAAGTTAAATATATCTTATGCACAATTCCCACGTAATTTATATAGAGGATCTTACATGGGTATTTATTCAATATCATATCTATGAAATGAGTTGTTAAAATCATATGACATGAACCATGGCGAGTGTCAAACGATTTAAGTCAATGAGTTTCATAAATATGATATTGAATAAATATGAAGGCAAGATTCTATTTATCACATAAAAAGGAATTTTAAGAAAGTTTCACAACTCTAGACAAAATATATTTGCCATAGTAAACCTCAATGATGAATTTTCCAATAAGACAATGTCACATTTTCGAAAAATCAGACTGAATAAATAGTAAAGCAGTATAACTTTAGCTCTAATTAACAGTTTTTTTATCCCGGATATCCAGTAAAAAAAACATGGTATAACCACTGGTATAAATTATTTCCTAAACTCTAACTATTTACTCTAACTGTCACTTTCAACTTTCTGACTAACTCTCTACCCCTACTTTCAAGATAAAAAAAAGTCAAAATACATGCATATTTTTAATAATCAGGTGATTAAAATTCCAAGTTGGCGTCATGAAATCTTCCAAAAGGAATTCTAGTTGATTTGATATTTATATATCCAAGCTACACAAATATGAAATTTAGAAGCTTTTAAACTTTTCGATAAAATTCACGAAGTTTTAAAAATAGCACTACATAACATATATCTTTAAACCCGACAAATATTTTACAAGAAACACCTAGTCTGTTTGAATTGTTAATAGTTTCGATGTTATCAATTACATATAAATAATAAATTACAGAATCTCTTAGATTGAGGACTATCCCTCTTGTTAAAAATGCCTAATTGAACGTGTAATGTTATAGTGCTTGTACTAACACGGCGATGATTAATTGTGATCTTTGAGATACCTTCATGAACAGTATATTTGCCACACGAGTCACCCTTACGACGAAACCACTTACTTGATCATAGTATTATGCTTTCCATTGGTCTAAATTTATCATGTGATTCATGAAAATAAACTATGTTTGAGCATTTTAGAGCATTTGAAAGGGTTTATGCTTAAGAAAGTCATATATATGAAAAATCGTTCCATCCATATACAACAAATAAGTACCGTATGCTTTATTTCAAATTCAAATTCCGGACTTTCAATGTCGACATGGGAGACAACATTAAGAGTTTCATAATTTTGCTGAATGCATTTTGTTTTATTAAATCTCCAGTAATCAACTGACATGAAAGTAACCTGTTGTGGTATTTGTACGCACGACTTTAAACAATGATCAACGATTTAGGAAAAAACGCACAGCGGCTTGAATAATTACTCCGATCGTCATGATGATTGTTTCATGGCTTGCATCAATGATCAAATTTGTATTAACACTATATTATATTGAATCATTTTTTAGATTGATCCTGAAACTTAAAAGGCTGTTAGAATGACATTATTTAGTGTTACTGGGGTTTGTCTTCACGAAACAAAAAATAATTAAATATCAGAACCAATTTTCAAGTCTTATTTGTTTTAAATAACACGTCACTAAATTAATCAGACGTCTGAAAACATGCTGCAGAAAATGATTAGGACTGAAAAGGATTTTTGTGAATTATCAGACTGTTTTTAACGGAATTCGCAGATCTATTA
>JAULCC010177670.1:10535-21260 GCA_032358795.1 Nuttallia obscurata
TACTCACAGAATGTATGCTATGTACTTTACTCACAAAATGTATGGTATGTACTTTACTCACAAAATGTCTGCTATCTACTTTACTCACAAAATGTATGCTATCACTCTACTCACATACTGTCTGTACTTTACTCACAAAATGTATGCTACGTACTTTACTCACTAAATGTCTGCTATCTACTTTACTCACAAAATGTCTGCTATGTCCTTTACTCACAAAATGTCTGCTATCTACTTTACTCACAAAATGTCTGCTATCTACTTTACTCACATAATGTCTGATATCTACTTTACTCACAAAATGTCTGATATCTACTTTACTCACAAAATGTCTGCTATTTACTTTACTCAGAAAATTACACAATATGGTCGTTGTATAGAGGTTGCTCCGAGCTTCTGATTTGAATTAAATCTGAATAGAAAAACCATCGTAGGTTTTATGCATGACTTAAGTTGCTTTCAGTATCACACGGGTATGCTTTTAATATCACATGGGTATGTTGGTTTTACGAGATGATGCATGTAAAGATAAATTTATGTACTGTAGTCGTGCACAAGTTTATTCAATATCATGTCCATGAATACGTAATCACGTAAAGTGACACTAAGATGAATATTAAGTACCTTGTTGTGTAAAGAATACCTGTCTGTTTAAAGTGCTTTACCGCACAGCTATCATAAATTAATTTCAGTCGTTTTAACAAAGACAATACACGCATCAAACTCCCGACAAACATTAAGTTTAACACACGATTACACACAAAAGATCAATCAAAGTATGTTTGTAACGAGATACGGGTTATATAGACGACCTGATTCCTTGAGAAAATCTCTGTTTTTGTGATATATCTTTATTCTCCTTGAAAAAAAAAGTTTTGTTTCATTCTGATATCAAGTTCAGAAATACTTTGAACTACCTTACTAATTCATCAAACTATTTACTATCAGTTCTATGTAATAGGTGAAAAACACTTGATTATCAATAATAGTTTTTTTTTACAGTTTTTTGTATATATATACATGCACTTACATTTAAAGGAGATAAGTGTAGCATTTCGTTTTTATGGTATCATGTTTTATGGTATCATGAACAACAACAGTGACAACTACGCTAGTTACCTTTTGAGCATCAATAGCCTTCAGCAGTATTACACACACAAAGAGAAACCATGTACTGAATGTTCTCTGAAGAGGCGTGTACCTACGACCCCGCCGTCCGTCCACTTTAACGACCTCCAACATGTTCTATTCTGTTCTATTTTCTCCTCCTGTAAACTTAGTCTCATTCTACAAACCTCCTAAAAATCCACTGTGCACACTCTCAGACTCACAAACACTCAAAGAAAGTTCTGTGAACTTTCAACGCAGCAAGCTTTCACATAATATCCCAACTTGAGAGGACCACGTATTTATTGTCCTGGAAACCCAACTATCTCCGCGTCCAAGGAAACAAAGCTATGTGTTGATATGACTAACCAACACGTCCGACTATTCCGTCTATAATTTGTCAACTGTTTATCAGTGCTTGTGTTTTAGTCCTTGTATATGCTGCGACACGAGCACACACAGGCCGGTTTTATTTCGGTGCGCTAACAGCTCTTGACCTACTGGGAACACCGTTCGCTCCGATAACACCAACTTCTAATCTTCAATGTTTCGTTCGTATTATCCTGATGTCTGTCAACTTTAAATTTTAACACTGGTTTGGGGGTTTTCTCAATGGAAATCGCTACAACCCATGGAAATCGTACGGCCTTTTAATATACAACACGGAAGAATGCCGATCAACTATCACGAATAAAAAGCAAAAATATTATCAGCTATTAAACTCATCTGTGCAAATCCAGTTTAAATAAATATCGAACTTGCCGGTTAATTTATATGCGTACTACTATCCTGTCGCAATTATAGCATATTGAAGATGGTATAATTCAAGTTTTGGGTTTAACTAGGGATAGATGACGTTTAACTTGGTGGTAGTTCGGCCGTCTATAGTTTTCACGCCTCGGCTACTTTTGCTACTTAATTTTAACTCAATTGGTGGGGTGCAAAATGTATTTTGATCTAGTGGGAAACATCCGAACGGGGATAGTTTATCAGTGGGACCTCGTCCTTTATTAGAATGCGCATGCGTGTCCACTTCAAATGTCTATGGTAGCAGTAAATAGAAAAAATTCGGAATGGCACCGAGAAAACAACCACGTATTTAAGAGATCAGGGTTTATTTACAATTACAACGTAGATTATAAAAAGGGATGGGACCATGGGGGAGAGGCAATGGGAGAACTCTTTCCATGGTCAATCGGCGACGGTATGCAAACTCACTTAAAATCTTCAGCCCCTCGCCGCTGTGCGGATTCGAATCTAGGTCTTGACACTTCGAATTTCCAACTATCTCGCAATAGTTTGGTGGTTCTTAGCGCTTTATGTGCCTGAAATACTGTACTTTATGTAGTAAAAAAACGTTTTCATGTAGCAATTATAACCTGTATTTCATGTAGTAATATTAACCTGTATTTCATGGAGTAATAATAACCTGTATTTCATGGAGTAATAATAACCTGTTGATCATGATGTAATTATAACCTGTAGTTCTAAAGTAATTATAACCTGTTGATCATGCTGTAATATAACCTGTAGTTCATGTAATAACAATTACCTGTACTCCATGTAGGAAAGATAACTTGCTGTTCAAGTAGTAATAAAAAATAACCTGTAGTTCATGTAATAACAATTACCTGTACTCCATGTAGGAAAGATAACTTGCTGTTCAAGTAGTAATAAAAAATAACCTGTAGTTCATGTAATAACAATTACCTGTACTCCATGTAGGAAAGATAACTTGTTGTTCAAGTAGTAATAAAAAATAACCTGTAGTCCATGTAGTAATAATAAGACGTGGTTCATTTAAAAATAATAACCGGTACTTCATGCAGTAATAATAACATGCCTTTTCAAGTAGTAATAATAACCTGTAGTCCGTGTAGGAAAAAATAACTTGTTTTTCAAGTAGTAATAAAAAATAACCTAATAATAGTTATAATAAGATGTAGTTCATGTAATAATTATAACCGGTACTTCATGCAGTAATAATAACATGTATTTTCAAGTAATTTTAACAACCTGTAGTCCATATATTAAAAATAACATGATAGTCCATGTAGTTATATTAACCTGTACTGTATGTAGTAACAATAACCTGTACTTTATGTATTAAAAATAACCTGTAGTTCATGTGGTAAAAATAGCATGTGCTTCGTGTAATAACAATAGCATGCAGTTCGTGTAATAATTACATATTATACTCATGTAGTAATAACAACATCTTGTTCATTGGGTAAAAATAACATGTAGTTCATGAAATATTAATAACCTGTACTACATGTAGTAATAATTATAGGCCTATGTACTTTATGTTGTAATTATAACTTGTATTTCGTGTAATAATTATAAACAGTACTTCATGTTATTATAATAACTTGTATTTCTTTTAAAAAAATAATCTATACCTTATGTACTAGATTAGATATCAGTGTGACTATTTTTAACGGGTGGTAGCTTGGTGCGGGCGGGAGTGGTGCGGAGAGCTCTTTTGAGAGCTTGCTGCTTTGCTTTCGTTCTGCAATGGGTGGTCGCTGGTCTTGAGTACCACATCTTGAGTACCACATACCATGTGCTTCGTTTATGAGTGGCCGCTCTATACGGGTTTGAATGAATGCATAATCTTTCATCGTTGTTCTTATACTTGTATCAATTTTTCAGTCGATATTTATGTTGTAGGTTCATTCATGTCTGTCAACAAATTCAAATACAACATGATAAACCCTCTCCACACAGTTATGTATGAGTGAAATATGTTATTCTGTTTTTGAAATTGTATATATGTAAGTCGACAGTTTTGTTGGTGCATAAACATTCATGTTTTTCTGTCAATCACTTCAAATGTTTACAAGCATAACTTGGTAGATCTTCAACATAAAGGTATAATGAGTGTAATACAACTTTAGTATGTTAAAAAAAAGTTATTGCTTATCCTTATCAAGTCATTATATATATTTTTGTGTGTTAGTAATAATATGTACTTGATTTAGTAATAATGACCTGTAATTAATTTTATAATAATAACCTTTGGTTCATAATACCACTGTAGTATCGTGTTTAATATGTTAATATGTTTTGTGCATTCACTAGCGAACTCAAAATCGCACCCTCCTTTATTTGATTCTCTGATAATTTGATAGATAAAAGATAAATACATATGTGGTGTTATGTGTGTGCGTGTTTTGAAAGATTGAGAGAGAGAGAGATAGAGAGAGAGAGGGGGAGAGAGAGAAAGAGAGAGAGAGAGATAAAGAGAGAGAGAGTTTAAATGAGAGAGTGAGAGAGAGACACGGAGAAAGAGTGAGAAGGAGAATTTATGTCCCTATCCATGGCATTATTTTGCATTGATTTACCTACTAAATGACGATGTACTGATGTTTAAGTCAATAAAAATATCTATTTATCTATATTTCCCATCTTGTAAATGTAACGACTTTGTGTGAGTTAAAGAAAATGTTCTGTTTAATCCTGTACTGATCGAGATAGATATGGGATGATAATCATCGGCGTGTGACTATCAGTCATGTAATACTTGAAGCCAATTTAGTCTTCTTCCTCATGTATTCATGTAGTAGCTGTGCCAACATTTACAGTCAGGGATATTAAACCGCATCTAGGGATTTGTTTATTTTAAACTAACTTTACAGAAACACGATAAAGCTCAAATACAAACTGGGGAAGATATATAACTAGGTTATACTGAGAAATGGTTAAAATAGCTGAACCAATATTGTCGTTACAGTAATATGGATATATTCATATTTATAAAACCAATTAGGTTTTAAAAGTATTCTTCTATATGCAACTACGTAGATCACAAGAAAATCATTATACTTAATCAAACTGTGTTCTAGGTTTGAACCCTTGTCCTGCACCAAGCACCGTTTAAATTGTGTGCCTATTGTTGCTGTTTCAAGGTAACTGTTTCATGTAGGGTTAGCATGGTTTTAGTTACATGATGGCATCTAAACTGGTAGAATGAACAGGAAAAGTCTTAGTTCACCCATCCACTGGGCTAGTAACAGACCTTGTGGTATTACAAAATGACATTTAATCTCCCTCACAACAGCAACACATACTTGACAATAAATGGCGGAGCCAATATGTAATATCTTGTCGCAATTACTTTATCGTTTGACACTTATTGTGATCAGACGAATACTTTGAATGTGCGGCTAAATCAGCTTGATTTAGTAAAATGACCACAATAGTTATGACGATTATACTGACATGTGTCACTGAGGAGGTCGTCTGATGTCTATCATTTCAATGAAAGGATGCTAGATGATATAAAGGTACTAACGGTCTATCATACGGTTACGGGCGAGACACTATTGCTTCCATTAGCTTCGGTCACTCTTATTAAGCGTTGTTTTGGCCAATATAAATATTTATGTTTTCATATCAAAATTCAAGAAATACGACAGTGTTTGCCTGAATACTAGCAATTATTGTTGTTTTTTTTTTGTTTAATATTTTTCACCGCTTTCAAAAATGATTCGCTTTTAGTAAAGTAATCAGATTAACTAGCCTTTAACAAGTGTCTTAGTGTCTCTTCACTACAAGTAACCATCATCTCTAAACGTAACTGCCAAGAGGTGAGAGACAAATGAGACTTTAACCAGACTTCTGATTAGAAAGGCAATCAAGTTTACCTCTACACCGCCTGGTCCGACAGTAAGGCATAGTGACTGAAGCAGGCTGTGGGGTCGTAACAAACAAGTTATCTCACTGACACTGTAACCTTTATACCTGGATCCTTAATCTTGGTACAAGAAATGGAGAAGAGTAAAAACACTTTCAGTCAGAAAGAAGGCAGGACGGAGAAATGGATGGACGATAGAATCAAAAGTAGGAACATAAACCAAATAGATCTATTACTGATGTATTTAATGAAAGACCAATATCTCCAAGTATTAAATTGGGCTAACCATAACAATGTATTATGACATCTATTCAGAGTAGATGAAATGTTCGCTTGCAAAGTTGCGTCGTGGTCGTTTAATTTTCTATTTGCCATATTCACATAAATACACAACTGCATACGTTACAGACACACACCACAATGTTGGTTCTGCGTCTGCACTGCTGGCCACTCAGTAGTATAGGTGTTTTTCTTCGGTTTTAGTTCAACATAAAAGTAACGTTTTTAATTTTAAGTTTAACAGAAATTTCACAATTATAACCTAACACGAGATTTATCACATGACGTTGCTTATTTCCGGTGATATATAATTATCACGTATTTTCTTATACAAACAACACGTTACGTATAAGAACCGATGACGTCACAAAATCAATAAAAACAGTCTTATTAACCTCTAGTTGCACTATCATGTGTTAAAAGGAATATCAGATTCG
Source organism: Nuttallia obscurata (assembly GCA_032358795.1). NCBI lineage: Eukaryota > Metazoa > Mollusca > Bivalvia > Cardiida > Psammobiidae > Nuttallia > Nuttallia obscurata. The sequence continues at coordinate 16,998 of JAULCC010177670.1, forward strand.
TTTTCACTTTATATAAAATTTTATTGGACTCGTCCTGGAACCCATATTAAGCTCTCTAATATAAAAAGGAGAATTTTTCATTTGTTGTACGTTTTGAAACATGATAGATAGTTTCGTCAACAAGACGATGTTTATATAGACAGTATGATATAAATCTTCTAAAATTGTTGAATGATTCATACCAGATTCGTTTATAAACATCTCAAATTCTCTTTTCAGTAATGTAAACAACTATTCATTCAAATTTCTGTTTATAAACGTTTTATTCGAAATATCCTGTTATTTCAAACTTTGTATGGTATGAAGTCTTACCACCGAAAGCACTCGGAAATTTAAATCTACCCAAATGGCTTTGTTTTAGTTATGCATTTCTTAACGTGTGTCATACAATGGTCATTGTATTGTAAACGAGTTGTCCATTATTTTTTTTAGCATATTTTGTCTTTGTGCTGTCAATGTATACGTGCACTGTTTGCAAAGTGATACGCGAGCCATGCGCGAAACAATGCACGTTAGAGACACGCTGTGCCACGTGAGTTATAATTTGAGCAGGTGGGCCGTGCCTATGAGTGGGCCAATAAACTCAAGGAGCACTTCAGCCGTTACACAATATTGTATAAAATGGCGGTTTTATTGATTTGAAAACGTGAAACTTTATGCCCATTGGTTCAGTATTATTACCCTGTAGTATTCGAAGTGAGGAAAAAAGCAATTTCGCCTGAAGGACGTTATTCTACTTTAGAATGAGAAAGGCAATTTTTTAAAAAGTCGGTGGAAATTTAATCCCGTCTTAATTTGAGAAATTGACAGCGGCTTAAGTGTGTAGCTGTTTATTGGGACATCCTTATACAAATTTGTGTGGTAGAGTTATTTAGTATTCGGTAAACAAGTCGGGCAGATTTTCCGCTGCAGCAGACAAGAATGAAATTGTATAAAAGTGTCAAATAGAGACATATTGGTGGGGACAGATACAAAGACACAGAATAAATAGGTCCTTCGGAGAGGCACGGCTGTATTCCTGAACCTACTCGTCTGATTTTTCCCCCAAAACCGGCAATCCATCTTACTACTGTAGTGAGTTTTCATTGGATCAAAATGTATAATGGGAAAACCGTGTAGATATAGAAATGATATTGGTCTTAATTGTTTGTATTATTTCCACCATTTAAATGTGTCGACCGGTTAAGTGTCCGGAATTGGCATAACCAGTTTTGTTTTAAACAGAAAAAGAATTTTGAAATATATAACTTAGATCAAAGCGATCACATTTACTTACTTTACATATATAAACTAAGCTGGTCCATATTTATTACATTAAACGTTATTTAGTTGAAACTATGTATCACATTATAAGGTTGAAGTTAGGTGTCACATCGTTTAGTTGAAACGAGGTGTCATTTCGTTAAGCTGCAGCTAGATGTCATGTCGTTCAGTTGAAGCTAGATAGTACGTCGTTAAGCTGAAGCTATGTGTCACGTCGTTAAGTTGAAGCTATGTCTTACGTCGTTAATATAAGCAGAAGTTATGTGTCACGTCATTAAACTGAAGGTAGATGTCATGTCTTAACCTGAAGCTAGATATCACGTCGTTAAGCTTAAGCTATGTGTCACGTCGTCAAGTGGAAGCTATGTGTCACGTAGTTAAATTGAAGCTGAATGTCTTGTTGTCAAACTGAAGCTAGATGTCACGTCGTTAAGCTGAAGCTCTGTGTCACGTCGTTAAGTGGAAGCTATGTCTTACGTCGTTAAGTTGAAGCTAGGTGTTACTTTGCTGAGCAGAATTTATTTGTAGCAGAAATGACTTTGATACAATGAATAAAGACCGGCTTAGGACGAATAGCTGAGATAGAATCACTCGGCACCTAACCTTGTCCCCCAAAAGTTGTTTAATTAATGCTATTAGTTTCTATTCAAACCCTAGTACATGCTAGTTAGCCATCCCTGTAGATGATGTTTCGGTTTAAAGAAACAATCGGTGTACCTTGTTTCGAACTCAGTTTGGATGATGAAACACATTACAACTCCTACCTAGGCAAAATTAATCCCAGATATAAACGACCCAGGTGCAAATTGAAGATATTTCATGTGAACGCATTCAGCCATTTATCTTTACACTTTGATAAAAACAAAACCATTTTAAAGTATCAAAGTTAGGTATCCCCCTCTCTCTCTCTATCCTCTTTTGATATTACATTCTTTCTATCTCTCTATCTCTTTCTCTTCCACTACTTCTCATTTTCTTATTCTTTTCCTCTTTCTTACTTTACGTGTCTATCTCAAACTCTGTCTCTATCTCTGTCTTTCTCACTCTCTGTTTATCTGACCTTCTCCTCCCCCGCTCTCTGTTATATAGACTTACATGTGTATCTCTCACTTTCTCTCTGTTACCACTCAGATTGGATTTTATCATATGCGCATTTTGACGTGAAATGGTGATAGATATTTTCTGTATTGTAGGTAATTTCCTACATGACTATTTTGATAATGATACACACAACACCCCTAAACTATCTGCCATGATAAATTACTGGGGTATGATGATGTCGTGACTATAATATACACCAGCAGGGAAAAGAAAAGTTCTTAAGAAAGCACGCGAATAAAACCATAGAGTGTATTTCAATGAAAACAAATATTTCAGCCGATGAGATATGACAGTGCTCATGATTTATAACTAAAGCTATCATTAGAATGATAAAAATCTTGCCCAAATTATTGTTGTCAATACAGAACGCTACACCTGGACTCATCGTTTTTATCCTCATCGTTCGCAAATATAATAAGATCTATCATAAGGAAATTTACATCATATTTTGGGGCTTTTATGCCGCCTGAAAGGTTTGGAGAAATGCAAGCGTCCCTTCGGATATTTGAAACTATAAATGGTAATGATAATTGCCGACAAAGCCCCGCTAAATTGGCCCCCTGACTCTGTAATCACGTGACTGCGAAGATTGTCGGTCTCTCTTTTTCGCAATGGAATTCTGAATAACGCGTCTATTAATTAAAATTCGTTTATGAAGTTGAAAATCATTTAAAAGGACACCTGGATCTTATTGAAAATGACTTTAGAGAATAAAATTGTGGAAATTAATTCACAAAATGTTTTTAGTTTTGACACGAAAACAAAGATGCTTCAGTGGATAACAAAACATGTGATATTTTTTATAATGATACAATAAACGCTAGAAAAAAAACTCACATAATAATGCTTGCATGAACATGTTCGCGCGATCTTACGGTTAATTATTGTCTTTTCATACAAAGTTGTAAACTATTAAGCTTATCCAAGAAAGATATACACGTCTAATTTAATTGTACATACAATAGATGAGGATTGACGGACATATTCTTATGTAGTTCACTTTATGACATAGAAGATATTGGTGGCCAAAGTTTGGAGAGCTTATACGATGTATATCCTCCGTGCGTCCGTCCGTTATCAATTCTTTGTGAACACCATAAAGTCTTTTATAGTAGTAAGACATCAATGATAGCTTGGTTACTTGCGAAATCCAAATAGATTAGCTCAGACATGACAAGATCATGGTCATTGAAACTATCAAAACATAATGGCGCTTTCTTGTATTATTCGATGTTGTCCAAACTTAGATTGTAGTTAGGTATCTACGAGAGCTCGTTTTCTTTTTGAAAATCATGCATAGGCGAAACCACCTACGTATGATTAGATTACGACCCTTTAAAATATGAGGAAAAATCTATGATTGAGCTTGTGAACTCAATACAGCATGACTGGATTATGGCCCTTTAAATTGTCAATGACGCGCTTGTGGAAACAATAGAGTATGACTGGATTATGGCCCTTTAAGTTTTCAATGACGCGATTGTGGATATAATAGAGTATGACTGGATTATGGCCCTTTAAATTGTCAATGGCGCGCTTGTGGATACAATACAGCATGACTGGATTATGGCCCTTTAAATTGTCAATGACGCGTTTGTAAATACAATAGAGTATGACTGGATTATGACCCTTTAAATTGTCAATGACGCGCTTGTGGATACAAAACAGCATGATTGGATTATGGCCCTTTGAATTGTCAATGACACGCTTGTGGATACAATAGAGTATGACTGGATTATGGCCCTTTAATTTGTCAATGACGCGCTTGTGGATACAAAACAGCATGACTGGATTATGGCCCTTTAAATTGTCAACGACGCGTTTGTGGATACAATATAGTATGACCGGATTATGGCCCTTTAAATTGTCAATGACGCGCTTGTGGATACAAAACAGCAT
>JAULCC010177671.1:0-13139 GCA_032358795.1 Nuttallia obscurata
CCCAGCTCAAATGAATCCTCAAATGAATCATCCGTACCAACGCACATTATCCGGGGCCTCAGTTTATCCAAAATCCAGCATCTCCCATTCTTCACTCATGACAACACACCAATATGAATGTGAGCATGACCATTGGCACTGACTTATCCGCAAACCTTGAATTTATTACGTCGAAAGTGGCTAAAATTGATGACATCGAATCTAGGTTGGCAAAATTTGAAGTCACTGAGAGTCAGCAGAATAGTATTTTATAGATTAGGTAAGCTAGAATCTTTAGTACAAGAACAGAAGCAATCAGCTGATAAAACTGCAGAAGCTTTCTGAAATTGAAGAAAGCCAGTCTTTCCTCTGGGCTCAAGTCGATACTTTGAAAAACTATTATGAAAGTAAAACCCGAATTGTTTATAAATATAACGATCGTGTTAACCAACTACAGGGTAAGTTTTTAAAAAACTGTCCCGTTGCAATGTTGACCTGAAATCTGCAAACGCTGCGCTTTCTGAAGATGTAAATGACTTGCAATGTCGATCCATAAGGGACAATATGATTTTTGCATGCATCACTGAAGGGGCTTATAACATATCGTCTGACGATCATGATTCCGATACGGAAAACGCGCAGTTCTGGTCCGAGACAAAAGATACAGCAACAACACTCTATATACTCAAGCTCACCCCGAATAGGAAAACGAAGAAGAAAGTAAGCTCTCCATAGGTTCTTCGAACATTGAGGGATTAAAATTATGTATTAATGACGAAGACTTTTTGAATATTTTGAACTGCTACGATTTGTATTTCATATCCGAAACATGACAGAAAAGGGTTAATCAATTTTAAATGCTAGGTTACGATTGTGTAGACATTTCTAGATATGCAAGTTTAGGTACATATTCTAAACAGAGACATGGTGATATATGTCTATTAATAACAATAGCATGTATCCTGGTTAAGAGATTGTTGAAAAGCATTAATCTGGAATTTTATGGGTAAAACTGTGTTAGACGTTTTTTTAATTCTAGAGTCTAATTTAATAAGATGTTTTGTATGTATTCGACCCCAAATCCAGTATATTTCAACGCGTTTTTATTTAATTGATTGAAAATGGGCTTCAGAAATACTCGAAATTTTGTAACTAGCCATAGTTGCGGACCTTTATGCCAGGTGTGGAAATAGAAGGATATAATGTCTGACTCTAAAAGACTTGAACGTTTTATAAATACTATTGATTCTTGCAACATTACTTGCAATACTGATAACATGCCAGCCAGTTTGGGTGTCTATGGATCAAGTATGTAATCCATCTGGCCAGAAGTTGATAGATATATGTCAGTGTAGTGATTTAAAAATTGTTAATGGTCGATTCGACTTTGGTTCTTAGAGATATTTTGACATTTCTTTCAACAAACGGCGAAAGCCTAATTGACTACGTAATTATGTCGTACAGTTTATTCCCTGTCATAGAGAATTTTATTGTACATGGCCTTTGTCATTTTTTAAGTCATAAACCTATGCAAGTAAATTTATGGGTGAAAATGAATGATAAAGATAAAAAATTCTACCCTTAAGTAGATGATAAGATTATTAAATGGGATGAAGCTAAAAGGAACGTTTTTTAAAATGTTTTGATTGACTCCGAAGATCTAAAGTCATTAGATCGCGACATTACTTCTTCTCGGGTTTACATTGATTTGGGTATCCATACTTTTATAAGCATTTCAAATGTTTAATTGATTCGACAGATATGCATTCGGATTTTAATTTTCAGGACGGTTTGAATACTCAGTATTGCATGACTCGTTTTGTTGATCAGTTAGAATGTGATTTTCTGTGCGAAGAAGTGGGGAATGCTATTTTTTCATTCAAACTGCGTAAGAGTACTGTGCTTGATTTACTTGTACTCGATATTTTCATTGAAGTTGCGAATGTGCTTACACCTATTTTGTGTGACCTTTTTAATAACATGTACAATAGTAGTTTATATCCAGGCAGCTGGACAAATGAAAATTATTGAACCTGTTCCGAAAAAAAAAGGAAATTTAATTGATGTCATCAATTACGTGGTATAACACTTAACAGTATATTTTAAAGATATTGGCAAGTGCTCTTGACACTCGGTTAAAGGTATGGGCAGAAGACAATAGTCTTCTGTCAGATTTTAATTTCGGATTTAAGTCGGATTGGAGCACAATTAATTGTGTATTTATATAACATTCTATCATAAGTAAAAGGCCTTCGACATGGTTTATAGGGATGGTATATGGCTTAAATTACTAAATATGGTGCTTTATCAAAGACAGTTAAAATGTTGCAAAAGATCTATGAAAGTATTAAAGTTTGTGTTAAAGCTCAGGGCAAATGTAGTGAGTTTTTTTTATAGTTATATGGGCGTAAAACAAGGAAAATTGTTAACTCCTCTCCTGAAACGTTATCTCCCCTCTTGTATCTTATTTTTTTTATAAATGACATGAGTTACACATTATTAAATGATGCAGTCGAACTTATATCAATAGATGAGTTACAAATATGTCTATTGCTCTTTGCCGATGACACGGTTCTAGTTTCTTACACAGTAGATGGATTACAAACTCTTTTGAATAGCTTGTATAATCATTGCAACAAATGGTATATCACTATCAATATCAATAAAAGAGTTGTTTAGGCATTTAGGTCCGGAAATCGTACTAAAACATGGATATATATCTTTAGGGGGCACAACTGAACAATATTGACACTTTTGTATATTTAGGTGTAAATTTGTCATTTAATGGGAGTTTCCACAGAACCCTAAAGGCACTTTCTCAGCAAGCTATGATAGCACTATACGCATTACATTCGTTATTTGACACAGTACCTTTATGCGTGTTGGATAAGCTAAAACTGTTTGATTATATGGTAATGCCTATCTTGCAAAACGGGTCTGAGGTATAGACTTTTTACTCAGGGTCATTGAAAGAATACATTAAAAGTTTGTAAAGCAAATGTTGGATGTAAGACCGCAGACAACAACTAATGCGGTTTATGGTGAATTAGATAGGTTTCCAATGTTAGTTTACAGGAAAATCAGAATAATTAATAACGCATAAGATTAAAAATTCAAAAGATACCCTATTGCATAACATCTATATGAATAATATTAATGATAATGGATTTGTTTGAAATAAAACAACATGGACATATAAAGTGTTACAATTATTGACCGACTTAGGTTTTAGTTACCTATTGCAGTGAGATGAGGTAAGTAATGTTTAAAAAATATTATCGATAGAATACTGGAATATATTATGAACAAAGATGGTTCGCAGCTTAAAGTGATTCTACAAAATTGATTACTTATATTGAGCTTAAGACACATTTCTGCAGGGAAAATTATATTGATGTCGTAGATAATGATACACAGAATATCACTGTCAAGACTAAGATGTTCGGCACACAAGTTAGCAATAGAAGAATATAGTTACAGAAATATTGATAGAAATATGTGTATAAGTATTTTTTGTGATATGCAACAAATTGAAAACGAATAGCATTTTGTATTAGTATGTCCTAGATATCGATTACGTAGAAAACAAATTTCCCCAAAGTTTTACCATACATGGCCAACTTTTAATATATTTTTATCTTCTAATAAATTCTGAACACACTGGAATAATTCGCAAGTTAGCTAAATACATGTACAGCAAAATGAATTACGGAAATCTCTAACTACCTAGATGTTATTTATTTACGGTAGATTATACATGCAGTTGAACATGCCTATGTTTTTTCTATATCTAAAGACTAAGGTGCTGATACAGGCAAAGTCAAACTTGACTCTGATAAGGGGTTACACCTAAGCTGAAACACATATAAAAGGTGAATTGGTAATATTATTATACTACTATATTATGTCTTTTTGGAAATATTGTAATTCCTGACGTTCACTTTTCTTCGTGTATATTTTTGGTAAACACGTGTCTTAAATGTTAAGACGCTGATTAAATGGCATAGTCAAACATGCCGCTGATCAGGGTCTACATCCTTAGCTGAAATATATATGAAAGGTAAATTGGTGATATATTATGTCTTTTTGAAATTATTGTAATTTCTTAACATTCACACTTTTTTTGTGCTTCCTGTATATACATCTCGATAAAAATACCCACCAATAGTGCGATGATCATGTAAAAAATGATTTTTCCTGATAAAAGAATTGAAATTGAATTGTATGAAATATATGCCAACATAACAAAATCACTCCATTTGCGTGACGGTTCGTATTAATCTCTTTCATAGGCATATCATATAATAAAGGCGAATGTCAGTAAATATCTTTTTTTCTATTATGAAGTCAAAACTGGAAATGAGGTTGGTTCACAAGTTCTATCGGGATTAGATTTGATTTTTACTTTATTTCAAATTTATATTCTCAATATAATAAAAGACAGTGTCATTTTTTCCCTACATGGGCTTATAATACGTAATGCAAAAAAAACGGACTTTCTTTCTCTCTCTCTCTCTCTCTCTCTCTCGCGCGCGCACGTGCGTGTGTGTGTGTGTGTGTGTGTGTGTGTGTGTGTGTGTTGGTGGTGGTTGGGCGTATGTGTGTATAAGAGAAACTATCGGAGTATTGATATTGTGTGTTGACAAATGATTACTTGATCAAACACATTTTATTTTTACCGTTTTCTTTCAAATTGTTTGTAATTGTTTTCCTACCTTCATAAGGGTTTAAATGACATTAATAATTGTACGCAAAACCTTTTATCACATACTTAGTAAATCGTTTTAGCCAGAAAATACAAATAGCTAGAACAAATACTTCTAAGATTAAACATAGATCAATAAAAACTTCCTTGTTTTGTATTGATAGTACATGTACGTATATTATTTTTATATTTTATCGGAAAGGGGGGGGTGTGTTCGATGGGGACATGCACTGTTTATTCCGGTTTTCTTGGTTACTTCCGCGTCATAAACTGTTCTTTTCTTCTCACTCACAATATCATTTGGGTTTTACGTGCAGGTAACAGCACGTCCTTCATTCAGTAGAAATCGTTACTTGAATGCAATCAGGGTTAGCTGCTTACATGCATATGGTCACATGCCCACACATTTTTCAGGGTGATTAAATAAACATTAACATCCGATATTGCGATTAAGTTCAGTATTTACTGTTTTCTTATGAAAACGTATTCTGCAAGGATATAATGAGAGTGAAAGGACCTCGTGTAGAAACCACTTTACGCCAGTACAGGCTTTTATTATATGAATCTACTTCATTTACCTTGACATACTCTTTCATTCGTGACTCCATGGTTAGGGTCGTGGACTTGTAATTACTAAGCCCATCACCACTGTAGGTTTGTGAGTTCGAATTTCGGCTAGGATCTTTCAGCTTGCTTGCAGAAGGCCATTGATTCAACCCAGTGACATCATTGGATCTTCCTCCTCCAGTAAATACAGTGAAGGTCTTCATTACGATATAATTAAACAACTGTTCAGCATCATACATACGATCTTTCAGTGCCCCACCTATATCGACCCGGGTCTGGTCAGTGCATTTCGGGTTTTCAAGTGAGCCATTAATCCAGTAGGCTTGCGGTAGGTCGGAGAATGTACCTGGGTGTACTCTGTGTCTAACTAATCTTCATAGCTTTCCTGGGGACGTTGCGATTCCAAAGTTACGCCAAACTCAACAAAAAATTAAATAAACAAACATACGTTTATGATTTTGGCTATGTTGTTTAGTCGCAGCTCCGAGGTTATAGAATTAAAATAAACTCTGTGCTCAAAACTAAGTTTCGATCTCAGTCTCTAGTTTAGAGGCAACATTCACACTGAATTTTAGCTGACACATATCTATATATTAAAAAGTAGCATTGTTTAGGCACAAACATATAATTTAGAAAAGAATGTTCTTTGAAGAGTTATGAGTTGAGAAAACATTTGAGTTTTGAATACAGAATTCATTTAAAGTTTTATAACCCTAGGACCCAGCGTTGCGATTAACCAGCACAACTAAATTATGCAAATTTATGCAAATGAGCTTCCACAATTTTATAATTTTGAAATTCATGCAGCTTCTTCATTTTTTGTCAGAATTTCATATTCTTTCAATGTTGTTATTCTTTAAGCATAAACTTCAATTCAATTCAAAATGCAATCTTTTGGGTTGCCCTTCCCTTATAAACCACCCGGTAAGCTTAAGTGATATAGCGTGCGCTTACGGCGCGGGAGGCCGCGAGTTCGATCCCCGGTCGGGTCAAACCAGAAACTTTAAAAATGGAAGTAATGGTTTCCCTCCTTGACGCTCAGGGTTTAGGGCTAGCATTACGACTGGTTTGTCGGTTTCAGGATAAAGTGACCAACCGGGGTCCAGTCCCCATGTGTATCAGTGCTATACAATGGACACGGTAAAGAACCATAGTTTTCTACAGAAGCGTTCTTTGTATCCGCTTCCCTCTCTCTAGGACGTCCATAGTCAGCCCTAGTAAGGCAGAAAGTGACGTACATTATATAAACATACTTAAACAAATATACACGTATAGGTTTGGAAAAAATGATGGTAAAATAAAAGACAACACTTTACTCGTGTAGATTGGGAATGAATTCATGGTAAAATTGTTGGAAACAATATACACATGTAGGTTGGGATAGACTTCATGGTAAAATGAGAGACAACGATATGCTGGTATAGCTTTGGAATAAATTCATGGTAAAAATAATAGGCAACACTATAAACGTGTAGGTTTGAACTAATTTCTTGGGAATTACTTCATGGTAAAGTGATAGGCAACACTTTACCCGTGTAGGTTGGAATGATTTCATTGTTAAATAATAGGCAACATTATACACTTGTAAGCTGGTAAGGACTTCATGGTTAATTATAGGCAACAATATACACGTGTAGGCTGGTAATGACTACATGGTAAAATGATACACAACAATATACACGTGTAGGTTGGGAATGCATTCATGGTAAAATGATAGACAACAATATACACGTTTAGTTTAGGAATGAATTCATGGTAAAATGAAAGGCAACAACAAACACTTGAAGGTTGAGAATGAATTCATGGCTAAATGATACACAACAATATACACGTGTAATTAGGGAATGCATTCATTGTAAAATGAAAGACAACAAAATACACGTGTAGGTTGGGAATGCATTAATGCTCAAATGAGAGACAATAATATACACGTGCAGGTTGGGAATGCATTCATGGTGACATGATAGAAAACAATATTCACGTGTATGTTTGGAATGAATGAATTGCGACATGATAGACAACTATATACACATGTAAAGTTGGAATTCATTCATGGTAAAATGTTAGGTAAAAAATATAAACGTGAAGGTTGGAAATGCATTCATGGTAAAATGATAGACAACAAAATACATTGTAGGTTAGGAATGCATTCATGCTCAAATGATAGACAACAATATACACGTGTAAGTTGGGAATGCATTCATGGTAACATGATAGACAACAATATTTACGCGTTGGTAGGGAATGAATGCAGCGCGACATGATAGACAACTATATACACGTGTAAATTGGGAAAGCATTCATGGTAAAAATAAAGGCAAAAATATACACGTGTAGGTTGGGAATGCATTCATGGTAAAATAATAGACAACAAAATACACGTGTAGGTTCGGAATGCATTCACGCTCAAGTGATAGACAACAATATACACGTGTAGGTTGGGAAAGAATTCATGGTAACATGATAGGCAAAAATAAACATGTGTAGGTTGGGAATAAATTTATGGTAAAATGATAGGCAAAATTATACACATGTAGGTTGGGAATGACCTTTTGGCAAAATGATAGACAACAATCTACACGTGTAAGTTCGGAATTCATTCATTGTTAAAATGATAGCCAACAATATTCACGTGAGGTTTGGAATGCATTCATAGTAAATTGACAGGCAACAATATACACGTTTAGGTTGGGAATGCATTCATGGTAAAATGATAGACAAAACAAACACTTGTAGGTTGGGAATGAATTCATGGTAAAATTATAGACAACAACAAAAACTTGTAGGTTAGGAATGATTTCATGTTATAATGATTGACAATTATATACACGTATAGGTTGGGAATGAATGTATGGTTAAATAATAGGCATACATATATATATATACTGGTAGAGAAGGAATTCCTTGTTAAATAATAGGCAACAATATACACGTTTAGATTGGGGATGATTTCATGGTCAAATAATTCACAACAATTTGCATGACATGAAAATTTGGAATGACTTCACTGTAAAAATATAGGCAGCATTATACACGTATAGATTGGGAATGATTTCATGGGTAAATGATAGGCAAGATTATACACAAGAACGTTTGGAAGGAATTCAGGGTAAAATGATAAGACAATAATATACACGTGTCGGTTGGGAATGCATTCATGGTAAAATGTTAGGCAAATTTTACAAGTGTATGTTTGGAATGAATTCATGATCTGATTCGACACGACGTGAAGGTTGTAAAGGAATTCATGATTAAACGATAAGCAACAATACATACGTGTAGGGAGCAACATTCATGTGTAGGCTTGGAATGATGTCATAATAAAATGATAGAAAAAAATTATACTTAGCCAGAGTTGCTTTGTTTAGAATTCAAAGATAGTAAGTATTATTTTAAATCATCACTGTCAACATGTACGAAATTGCATGTGTGATATTTTTACCCAAGTTCATAGGTATGGAACAAATTATATACTGCATTGATTACGTTTACTAGCTATGAATTAAGAATTTTACTAAACCAGTTAACACCACGACATAGGGATTAAAAACGTGAGTTGTTACAAAACCAGTTCATGAGAAGGAGATTAGAAATTGGAGACGTATAAAACCCAGTATATGATACAGAGATTAGAATTCTGAATTGTTACAAAGTCAGTAAATGACAGAGAGATTTGACATTTGAGTTGTTACAAAACCAGTTACTGAAAAAGACGTTAGAAATTTGAGATGAATAAAAAAACTAGATACAGAGATTAGAAATGTGAGTTGTTATAATACTAGTTTATGACAAAGAGATTAGAAAGTTGAATGTTACAATACCTTTAAATGATAAAGAGGCTGGAATTTTAAGTTGCAACGAAACTAGTTTATAGCACAGAGTTTAGAAATATGAGTTGTTACCAGATGATATACCGACATAAAGAATAGACATTTCAATTACAAAACTAAATTATGATAAAGCGATTGGCAATATATATATAGCTGCTACAAAACTAGTTTACGTCGAAGAGATTAAACTCTCAGTTTACAAAACTAGTAAACGACACAGAGATCTGAAACTTGAGTATTAACAAAACCATTTTTATGACAAAGATACTTGCAATTTGAGTTTTTACAAAACCAGTTTATGACATAGATACTTGAAGTTTGAGTTTTTACAATACCAGTTTCGTGGCCGAGTGGTTATAGTCGTTGACTTGCAATCTCTCAGCCCCTCGCCACTGTGGATTTGAATCCCGGTCTTGACACTTCGGAATTTTCAAGTGAGGAAGCCTTCTAGCTGGCTTGCGGTAGGTGGGTGGTTCTACCCGGGTGCACTCTGTGCATGAAATAGTGTATAGAGGTCCCCCGGGGCCTTCCTCCACCTGTAAAGAGCTGGACGTCGTGATATGACTGAAATACTGTTAAAGCGACGTTAAATTCCAAATAAACAAGCAAACAAACCCAGTTTATGACATAGATACTTGAAGTTGGAAAATTTGAGTTTTTACAAAACAAGTTTATGGCATAGGTTCTTAAGATTTGAGATATGACATAGATAATTGAAACCTAACCTGTTTATGACATAAATACTCGAACTTTGAGTTCAAATTTTATTCGAGATTTTTGAAAATGCATACTGATGGTAAACTATACTGATGCGGTTCCTTCTTGCTACCCGGTATTTTCATGATTTACATTATGATTATGTTTAAGTGCTAATTATGATCACGTCGTCGAATTCGCGTCAATTGACGGCGTAGGTGTATACATATTTTGACCTTGCAAGGTAATCTGTTTTTGAGAAAAAATATATGGACCTAGACGGCACCCTACTAGTAAGTCAGTCCCTTTCTTTTTATGCCGTACTGACTTACTTACTTATTTACTCAATTAAATCCTGGATCCCCTATGACCGGATTTGCCAGGAGTGTGAAGTTAAGTGTCGCATTTACAAACGTGACAACAACCCAATGTATAACGGATGTACTTAGCGATAGGATGTTCAACGTGGTTGCCATATGTGTGTGTGTGTGTATATGTGTGTGTGTGTTTGTGTGTGTGTGTGTGTGTGTGTGTGTGTGTGTGTGTAGGAGAGTGTTGGTATCATGTTCAATTTAAGATGTTGTGAATATACACGACCACGACAAATATATACGATATTGAATCAAACGGCAGTAATGTTTATATATACTGAGAGAAAGATATATACAGAGATAAAGACAGACAGAGAAACAGAAAGAAATTGAGAGAGAGAGAGAGAGAGAGAGAGAGTAAAGAAAGAGTGAGAAAGGAGAGATATACAAAACCAGAGAGAAGAGAGAGAGAGAGCGTGAGAGATGTCACAGTGTATCGATACCTACAGGAGGGAGTTGAGTTAGCAGTGGCGGCCGGATAGCTCAGTTGGTGGAGCGTCGGTACGGTAAACCGAAGGCCCCGGGTTCGAGTCCCGGTGTCGGCTGCAACTTTTCTCACTTGGTTATATTTGGCACCCAACGGGGGACTGTCACTGATTGAACTCCGAAATTCTCTTACATGAATCTCAGTACGGTAAACAGAAGGCCCTGGGCTGGAGCTCCGGGTTGGAGCCCCGGTGTCGGCTGCAACTTCTCTCACCTGGTTACAGAGTGATGTTTATTACATGTGCATTTATTATATGTAAAGCCTCTTAAAATTCAGAGAACATTAGTAATCTAATAATCAAACAGGATATTTTGAAAGGCGCTGTGGCGTAGTGGATATGGTATCCGCCTTACGTTAAGGAGGTTGAGGCTTCGAGCCCCGACGGGGCCTTACTTTTGACCTTCATTTGCAACCAAATACATGTTGTAGCCAGGAAACGGACTCGCAAGTGTTTCTACAAGCCATAGGCTTTCAAAACATACGAGCTAAAATAAATAAGTCTAAACAGAAATAAACAGGTTATTTCTTAGCTGTGCTAAACTCCTTGAAAAGATAATAAAATGGACAACTGAAATTATGAATCAAACAATATCAGATTCGAAGTTTCTGCTTAATTTTCTTCCGTTTCCAATATTTCGGATCTTCTCGGAACGCTTCAGCTAACGTCGTCGATTTGTTGTGACCCATGTCCTATTTATATCCTAGCAATCTTTAAAAGATGTAGACATGAGTAATGTTTACTTATGTTTACCTTAAGCCATCTCAAGGCATACCCCTAACAACTTTTCTAACGCTACCAGTAGTCTTATATCTAAATCAAATCAACCGAACATTGAAGGTATAAAACTGAAATACTGACGAAGGCTAGGGAGGTAAAATTTAAAAAATAGTTTAGATGTTAATCAGATATAAATTAAATTGAGGATTAGATGATTTGCATATCACACTTCATAGTCGCTTGATAAACCATACTTTTTATAAAGTTTGGTATAAACTGTTCTATCGCTAGTTTTTAAAAAGGTGTTGATTTCATAATACATGTATTTAAAAAAGTTGAAACAAAGCAGAGATAGATAAATGCAGTCGACCTGACCTGAAACACAAATCTAAATATACTGACTAACATTAAAAGATGTTGGTATTGTCAAACATTTTTGGGAACTGTGAAAATGTTTTAAACATATAATATTTTATGCAGATCTTGGATTTAGTCGAAATATACCTTTTAACATCTTTTTGCAGCCATCAGCACAGCACACAGGCGAAGGACTATTCAAAAAATTATTTGAGTATGTTTATACAATTCCCAGTTTTAGACTTGTACTAGTGTATCTATTTTTTTAGAACTACTCATATACATGCATTACAGTTTTTCACATAAAATCATTCCTGATGTCATGGCTCACACACACAGACACGCCTTTTAAATATGTATAAAACCTACTGAGCTGTGCATTTCCATTAGTAAACGTTTCTCATGAGTGAGTCTTGTTAAGTTGCAGAAGTATATCTATATCGATCACGGAGGATGCATTTCAGCGAATTTAGTACTTTTTATTTCTAAAACATAATTATAGTGCAACACGTCTTAAACAATCATTTAATATGTCTGGGCTTAAAAATTAACGCAAGGAGGTGCGTATTGGGTAATTTAGATTTTAAGACATCCAAGTTTAACTATAATGATTATCCAAGGATAATAAATTTCAGCAGGTTAAGTGGTTTCTGTAATTTTGAAGATTTCATCGGGTTGTTATTCACTGGCCCGTTGTCCCCTCCCGCCAAGATTTTTTTAAAATCAGGTCTGCTAGATGCAATTTCCGCGCCTTTTAGGACAAATTGATCAAACTATATTTATGGTTAACGTTAAATTTTAAAAAGGTTAGATATGCACTGAGAGACGCCCGGGGTCATCGTTATTAAATTCTTTAATCATTATATACATTATATATGCATCATGCAAAACATAACAACAAAGCCTAAACACACAAAATAGATCACGTTGTGCTCTCCATAGCATTTGATGCAAAATTAATGTGAGGTTTACTCAGTTACTCAGTTCATACTTTGCCAAACAAAGAGAGGCGATGTTCAATGCCACCAATAAACTCATATGCCACTGTTTCTAAGTTCATTTTGTCGGTGGCCTCCTTGTGAACATGCAAAATCATTAAATGGTTCAGTCTATTCTGGGTCATCGTCGAGCGTAAATATGTTTTCAGTCGTCGGAGGGCTGAGAAAGAGCGTTCACCTGTAGCATTTGTCGCTGGCATCAGAAGCACAGAAAAGAAAAGAAAAGAAGCCATGACGTCGGCTTCATGTCCTGAAGCACTTTCACGATGTCACACAAAGTCACGTTGTTTCGGTTGTCGACTTTCACTGATTCTCAATATATAGGTCCATTTGATGTTTCGCTGTACAACTATTGTTTAAATGATAGAAGGCAAAAGGTTATGTTGCCAATATGAGCAGGTACACCAAAGGTATCAATTCATCAAAGCATA
>JAULCC010177782.1:0-13136 GCA_032358795.1 Nuttallia obscurata
GTAGCCTGCATTGAGCATATATCACCATAATCTAAACCTTTCTAAACCCACTGTTTATTTTTATTTCGATTTCTAAATCTTTTTAAACCCACTGTTTATTTTTATCATTTTTTCAATCTTTTGCTATGCTTTTATTTTTAACAGTCTTGTCGTTTTGACACGCAAAACATGTCTAGGTCCCCAGCTGGGGTACGTTTGACATTATTGAAAGATAGATAGATACATTATCATCACAAGACTACAGCTATCAAATTACTTGACATATCAAGCCATTTCTTATGGAAATTGATATGCTAGTTCATTGAACACAACTTCTTATGTTTGCGTAACAACTGAATTTATATTTTAAAAAAGAGATCATGCACAATAAATCCATTAAAAAATAGACAGTAGCTGAGTAGAGTATAATGGGGTCATGTAAAAACTAACCAATTCAAAAACATGGCCTCGTGCGTTCATTATCCACTACTCAGAACCACCAATGTGTTCATTCGCCCGCTATATTCATAAACGTATTCTTCGGGTTCAGACTTATATATATTAAGATATGACGGAGTTTCCTTTGTTTGTTGTTTTTCTCAGCTGATCTCTGTCTCTTTTACTTATGTCGTAAAAAAGTAGGTTATTTGTCGTTAAATAAGGCAACGCTCTTCTTGAATAACAAAGTTACGTAAGATACAAATTATTCAAAATATTACTAGTAAATATCCAAAGTATCAGTTGACGACTTAAGTTTTTGTAAAAAACATTGAAACAAAAAATCTGCAAAAGCCACTTGTTTGACCGAGTTTTGCGACATGACTCAATCGGTGGGCAGAAATGAGTACCGATGCTCTACTCTATACTACCGCACGGTACCGTACCTTACGTCACACATCAGTCACAGTATTTCGCTTTGGTTATGGTATAAATATTTCTATTTATTTATATACACATGAATTTTATGCAGGAACTCATAAGGGCATTACATACTATGCATTTATGGGATATATTATACGAACCGAGTATTATATATATAACAAGCAAGAGATAGGGCAGCAAGCGCTGCTAACATTAGCTTTGTACATTAGTACTAGATAGCAGAGACATATGTCTCTGTACACGGAATTATACAAGTAGTGTATAAATCCGTGCTCTGTAGCTATAGTTAGTTAATTAGACTAGTGCACGTGTATATCTTACATTATTTTTAATGAATTGTATGTGTTATTAAAATACTAAATTGAGATTTGATTTTTTTTAAAAAATAAACACAAATTGATTAGTTTGATTTATAATTTAATGGTTTGAACGTGTACGCGTACAATAAAGAGTTTTTAAATAATCCATTCTGTTGACTTGAAAAACTGTGTTTATGCTCTGGGCCATCTAAGTTGGTAAGCTGTTTTAATACAATGCCCACATACAACTCTCTAGGGCGGTACATGGGCATATGCTTTATTGCTTCCCTGGAAGATTTTGTGAACTGAAACAACAAATATATGGATCGGTAGGTTTGAAACACATTTGTTTTTAATTAAACTTTCCAAATAAAATGATGGCCGATCTCTGAAAAAAATGCAAATTTTAAATTTATATTATATCCCATACCCCGGTGAACTAGGATTTTCCGGAGCATTCTTCATGTTCCTATGACAGCACTTTTTACCAATTATTTCGATTTTCTTAATTACGGTCAATTCAGTACTAAACTGAAACGATTAGTATCCCTTAAAAATGTTTGCACATTTCTAAAATGGAGGAAAGTGTGGTGCCTAAACGAGTATTCTAAGCATTAAGTCGTTTAATGCAACTTTGGTGTCAAAGATCACGGACATTGCAAACTGACGAGTTTCACGAAATGAAATAAAACATAACATTATATTATTAAGAATTGAATGATATCTGACAAATAGCCAAACATGTTGATGTCATGTACCCTTTTTGGAAACAATCTTCAAAATTATACAAAGCAAATATTGCTACTGCATCAAATGCGTAATATGGAAACAATTCGGCACATCCTTGTACATTAGACCCATAATACGCCATTTACTTTTTAGCAGTTTCGTAAACACAATACATGAACACAGACATTTCTACAAATATATATGCAAAAGGGTTGGGCCACAAGTTCTACTAACATATTAGTTACGGCCCTCGACCCCCTTTTGGTTGATTTGGTTGTAGTACAAAACTTGTAGATGGTCATTCAGGAATAATGAAATCCATACTTGGTTCAATAGTATGATTTTTTTTTCATGGCAATAAAAGTACATTAATGAGAGTAATAATAGAATAAGATATTTGTCTCATGGACAAATAGTCTGTTAAAAAGGATAACGAGAAATAATATAGGAGAGGACGGATCCTGGAAGAAAGAAAAGGAAAGAAGAAGGGTACCTAAAATGACTTGACATTATGAGTAATAAATGCTTATCTCAGTGTTTATTTGGTGTAGGAGTTACAGCGAATCCGTCTGTTGGTATCCTTATTGTAAGCTTGAACAGCTGTAAACATTACCAGATTCGCGTTGATAGGTACATAAAGTACGCAATAAATGATTCGTGAATAACGACAAATTGTAATTTGTTCTGGAAACAGTGGTTACATACTCAGTATTGCAGGAATCCACAACATAAATAGATGAAATAATTTCGGACTTCCCGTTTTAAACTCACACAATGTCACGGTTGTGAGATGGCCTGCAAGTACGGCCTCCCCGCAAATTTGCCCGCAGATGAGCATGTTCAGGTCCAAATAGCTTTGGTATGGTCTGAAACATGAGCGACTTTTTTACGACAACTTTGACACGACTGAAATTTTAGAGAAAGGTAAATAGAAGAAAATAGAGAACTGTTCTACATCAATTTTACACCAAATCTGATTTAATGTTGTCTGTCGCCCAAGTAGGAGAAGTTAGAGTCGCGGAAGATTCAGACTTTCGGAGACTTAAAGCGCTGAGTGATGAAACGGAAAATTGGAAGTTGGAACATCAAAAGGCCAACACAACTGTGTGGACAAAAACTAGTCAGGTTTCTAGTTTCAGAATAGTCAAGGTACACCTTTATGATTCTCGAAGACAAAACAGAACGAAACTTAATAAAACTATTTTTAATTTCTTTTTGACTAAATAAACATGTATTTCAAGTATTGGTTCCCAACAGGGGTTTGACTAAATGGATGATAGATATAGAGGATCCAGTTAAGTCTATGATGTCATATTTTGTCATGCATTCTACATTACGACGTGTCGTCATCAGTTCTTATACGTCACATGTTGTTTGTATAAGAAAATATGTGATGATTAATTACACTGGAAATAAGCAACCTTATGTGATAAAAATAGATTTCCAACATCTGTTGATATCAACATTGAAAATGAAATATTCTTATTTCAGATCATCAGAACTTTTTTCATTGCACAATTTGATTGACCCTTTATATCTAAACATTGTGGGTTAATTGGAATTGAATAGAACAGAACAAAACCTTATTGGTTTTCAGCACTACAACCTACCGCCATAACTATAAGTAAATACAGCATACACACTTAACAATACAGAACAACAACAGGTTGGTGTTGCGGTACCTTTGTGCTTTCAACACACCATTGATAAAAACAAGTTCTGTCTTGGCCCATGAGCAATGTCAGCCCATGCCATGACTCCACCACCTCTAAATCAAAACATTACCCTCCTATATCTGTTCATAGAAAACATAGCAGGACGATGATTCAGTAACCAGTTCATTCTACATTGAAGTCTGTTTCTTGTAAGAGGCAACCCAACATATGGATGTCTAGCTTTAATGCCTGCATCCCGAAGCCTGTTTGATTCTGATCTCTCACTGGGTCCATTGTTATTTGGTCCTGCGAGAGTTCTGGCAGTTCACCGGATGTCAGAGACCTTTTGAAAAAATGGGACATAATTGTATTCTAACAATATATATTGAAAGGTAGGGGGTTAGGTTATACTATTATCATAAACTTGTATCATGTCTATTTATAGAATAAATAAGATTAGACATAGTTTCTTATACCCTCTGAGACTGATCATGCCATGCTACAAACAGAACATGTATAAAAAAACCCTGGTAAGTCTCATCCTATAAAATTACCCAAAGGCAAAACCTGTAGACCTTGGGCAGGTACCTGCTAAATGAGCAGTTTGATCTGGGATCATTAATGGTTGCCATTTTTCTAATCCATTTTTCTAATCCCACTAACTGGTGCCAGTGTGGAAAGCATTAAACAATAGGTACCTGAGGATTTATGATATTTCTAACAGAAAATCTATGTTGGCTCTCTATAATTAACTTTTATAAAAAGCCTCCACTGATAAGTTCCCACAAGGCAGTTAGATATTTCTGCTTTTGACAATGTCGCAACTTAATTTTCATGGTTAATTCAGCCCAACTGTCCACTTTTAAAGCAGCTGTTATGGTTGTTTCTACATTAATGGTTAAGATTCACTGGTTACAATACTTATGTTATTTACTTAAAGATCTGTGTTAATTTGCTTTATTTTTAAATTATAACGGTGTCACTCACAAAATGAATTTAATGAATTTGATTAATACTCAGCTAGTCTACATAATGCTGAATCCATATTATTTCGAAGACGGCATCATTTAAACTAGAACTAAATTAGAAAACATAATTGTTTAATTTTCAGCTCAGCTTTTTTGAAGAAAAAAATGAGCTAGTGTCGTGGCTTGATCGTCGTCGGCATTGCAGCTCAAGGTTAAGTTTTATGTTTTGTGTTTAGGTCAACTTTTCTGCTTATTGGTTAAAGCTATTGCTTTCAAACTTGCAACACTTATTCATCATCATAAAATGACTTTGCGGGACAAAGGTCATAACTCTAGCTGGTATTTTGCATGAGTTATGGGCCCTTTTTGGACTGAGAAAAACACTGTTTATTGATTCAGTTTTACGTTGAGGTCCACTTTTCTCTTAGTTGATCAGAGTATTGCTTTCAAACTTTCAACACTTATTGACCATCATAACATGACTGTGTATGGGCCTTTTTGGACTCAAAAAAAACACTGCTTCTTGGTTAATATTTATGCTTAGGTCCACTTTGGTCACTATTAAAAGATGATTAGGTAAAGCAAGTTAAAGAACTCTTATTTGCATTTTGCAAGAATTATGGGCCTTTTTGGACTTAGAAAATGTTTTTTTTGATAAGTTTGATGTTAATGTCAATTTTCTTCTAATTGGTCAAAGCTAAAATTACTTTTGAACTTGCAACACTTATTTACAGTCATGACTTGACTGTGTAGGACAAGTGACATATCTTTAGCTGGTATTTTGCTTGAATTATGGGCTTTTTTGTACTTTGAAAAATACTGTTTCTTCGTTAAGCTGATATTTAGGACATCTTTTTGTGGTAAAACTTCAGAGCTAATGCTTTGAAACTTTAACCACTTAATCACTATCATAAGATAATTGGACCAAGCAAGTTAGATAACTTTAGTTTGCATTTTGTAAGAATGGACCATTTTGCACTAAGAGATTATTGGGGTTTTTGGATATGTTTTGCCTATAGGTCCAATATTTTCCTGAATTGTCAAAGTTATTGATTTCAAATTTGCAACAGTTATTTACAATCATATCGTAAGATGGCTGTGCATAACAAGAAACATAACTAAGGATGGTTTTTTTGCATGAAATATAGGCCTTTTTCAACTTAAAAAAATACTTTTTCTTGGCTTCAGGAATTATGGGCCTTATTTTTTTTGAAATTTTTTTTTTGGTTAAGTTTTGTGTTTATGTTCATCTGGTGAACTACCAGAGCTATTACTATTACTTTGAAACTTTTAACAACTTGTCACTATCATGAGATGGCTGTGTAAATCAACCTACTCAAGTTTTATGTGTTTTTTTTTAAAATTAAGTAGTGTCTTTTTAGTTTTTTTTTTCTTGGATAATTACAGTTTTGTTTAATGGGAGCTTCTGTTTTCATTTGTTATCATTAATGCAAATAAAGAACCTTTTTTAATTTACATTACACTGAATTTCTTAAGTAGTCATCTGTTATCCATATTTTTCAAACTTCTTTATTAGTTTCTTTAGACTTAATTACTAGTATAAGATTATAACGTTTTGCATGTTAATTTACTTTTTCATGTGGTTTGCTTTAGTTATTACCTTTTGATGAACTTATCAAATGCAGTGGAAGATATTTATAATCAAATATTCCTTGTATATCTAAGATAAAAGGTATTTTTTCATCAAATATTGTTTTATCACTGGTTAAGTTAAATCCATTACATTTGAATGATTATTTAATTATACAAAATCTTGTCAAAATATTGTAATTTTATCTGGACAAAATAACAGTTTTCAAGTATAAAAGTCATAAGAGCTTCTGCATCATCAAGGCGGTGCTCTTTAAGTTTCACCTTGTAAGAAAGGTAATGTATTTATGCACAAAAAGTAATTTTCCATCCAGACCTCATTTTGCTAATTTATACGCTATCCCATTTCTTAATAAAGAAACATTGAGATAATCAAAACAGCAATGAAACTTCTTTCTACATTTGGGTTGCCTATCTATCAGATTTTGTAGAGAAACTTATTAGGCTACAATTAATACATGGCACAGTGTCTTTTTGTCATGTCTGGCATTGTACACTTAAAACCTTAGTCCTCACATTTAGTTGTGGAAGCAAAGCCAAAACGGTAGCACTGACACCAGAGTGTAACAGAGAAATGGTTATACATTCTTACCTGATGACAAATCTCTGCAATAACTGGCCGTGTGTCACTTCAGTTGTATTTGGTTTATCACACTCCCAGGCAACATATCTTTCAAAGATCTCATCTCATCCATAGCTGGAGTGTATTTGCATCAGAAATCAAAGTTTACCATGAAATGCATTTTACATGACTGTAAAAAAGCAATATGTTGTTCATTTTATTTCTTTAGGTCTTAATTCAACTCAGAGAATAAACACAAATTTATTTAGTATGTGGTTAGCGATACTAACATGTCAGTTAGACACAATAACATGTAAGTTATACACATAAGATGACATATCACAACAACATTTGAAAGCTGTTTCATTCCATATGCCATTCAGTTTAGGTTTCACCGGATGTGATTCAGGAGAATATTGTTGCCATCAGAAAGTTATATTTAGTTCATTGCTTGATTGCAACAGTATCATACCAAGAACAGGATTGTCATGTCCCAATGACATTATCTATGCCCTCAACTGTAGACAGTTTATTAGGCATGATCTAGGCAATGTTCCAAATTGTTACCATCCTGTTTGTCGTCAATTTCTTCCCAATATTGTGATATTTATCGGCTGTTTTGAGATTTTACTTATAAATTTGAAATCTGTCTTAGAAATTTACATCTGATTTAATTTGTGTACGTTTCCTACGTGTTGTTAGTCCATAGCATCCTGTATATACTGTCATTATATGTATAACAAGAAATGAGATAAAATTGGATTTCATATTTGCCTGTCATACCTTGGTATGATAGGCCTATGGTCATATAAAGCCATTGTTAGCTATCAACATATAAAGGTTAATTTATATATAAATCTGTCTCAAGAGAAACCAGATAAAACTGAATTAACTCCAAGATTGACTTAATTCATACTAATAATACTAGTTAGTAAAAATATGGCATATGTTGCATGAAAAAGCACAGTCGATCTTACATGTTATATAGATTTTTCCACTTAATGTACCCAAAGTAAACTCAGTTTTTTTTTAAACATAGACAAAGTGTGACTCTTCTGAATTTTAGTTTAAAATTGGTCAGGCATTACAAGCATTGATAATTAACAAGAGATCAGCCATATGGCATAAGCACCCTTGTATCATAATTTATTACAACTATTACAAAAGTTACAAAATAAGATGTGTGTCCAGTCCAGCTAACCCTAGTTTTGAAAACTAACACTGACCACTAAATGATTCTATACAAATGGATTTAACTCATATCAGTCTTACTAGGAACAAATTTGATGTTGGGGCAATGGATTTCATTCTGAGAGGAATAGTTGATAAATGGACAACTCAGCCTGGGTCTTGTTTTGCTTATCACATGTCACTGTATGATTTTTAACATATTTTGATAAATATAACAATGAAAACTCTAGAAGGATTTTTAACTCACCTGAGCCAGAGGCTCATGTTGAGCTATTGTGACCAAATTTGCTTCAAACTACATCTCCTCCTAAACAGCTTTGCCAATTTTAAAACAACTTTACAAATATGTTTCTGGGTAGTCCGCTTTCAATTTTTGTTTCAAAGAATTTGATTCCTTGCAGAACTTTGGTTGCCATGGCAACAGAAGTGAGGGCAGATTCAGTTTTCCTTATAATATACCAGTATATAGTGAAAACTTAAAAAATCTTCTTCTCTGAAATTAGTGGCCAGATTTGAAAATGATTTGGCATTGATATTCCTTAGGTGATCCTCTTAAAATGATTTCATCAGTAAAAAAAGGCCACCAGTTGGCTGCATCAGTGTAAAATTAAATAATCTTCTCCTAAACTAGTCGCAGGAGTTGAAAATAATTTAGTAAATGTGTTCCTTGGGTGACCCTCTAAAACGATTTTTATCACTTATATATATATATGGGGAAACTTTTCTCTGTTGTTTATTCAAAAAAGAAAATGGCTACCATCTTCAGGTGAGCACTCATGCTTCTCTTGGGCCATCATGGTCCTCTTGTTTATTTCAAAGTATACATCAAAGTGTGTCAAAGCAGTCAAATGTTCAGGTTCTTTTAGTGGTTCAAAACCAATGCTAGATATTAATGGAGAAAATAAACTACAATGATTGTTTATAATTACTGTTTTATCTAATAAGGAAGTGAGTTAATGCAGTAAGAAATTACATTTATCACATATATTGGCTTCTGGGAATGACATAAAGCAGTGACATAAATATCATATGTAACTTAAGTTACATAAATATATCCTCGGTGGCCCAGTTTCGGTGAGCCTAAGGTTCTTTGCAGGACTGAACCAATCTTACCTTTAATAAATATAAAATGCTTGTACACACCTTCAAATCGTTTATTTTTTTCCTCCATTTTATCATGTTTAATGTTCACCAGTCCATTTGATTAACTATTAAAGCAGATTATTTATGGTTACTGTAAAAGGACTGCAGAAATGATGACGTCATCTATTTCGGTGACCCCAATAGAAATATTGATGAGGGCCTCTCATAAAGTCCCAATTGATTGTTTCAAGATATAAAATTATTTAAACAATAAAACTAAAACTCAACTTATTTACACTTATTAGTTTGCTATGATTTTTTGTGCTTAATCTTCAAAATGACATGGGCAAAGATTTTGCTCCAAAACTGCTCTGTAAGCATTAAGCAATGCAGTTGGGGAAAATGACAAGTATTTGGATGGTGTTTTCTTAGGTTTTATTTGAAAAACAAATAAGGAAAATATGCTTAGATAGAAATATTGCTTCTTTGTTTGACATATTAATATTTGACTTTTTCAACAAAAAATATTTTTTTTAAAATTCTTTTAAGGATAGAATTACTTTTTGAACACCCCTCTAATGAAAAATAAACGACCTTGACATTTGTGCATTATGCAAATAGCTACTGCAGACGACAGAGAGTAGCTCTAGTGTAAGTATAGAGAAAATATAATAATAAAAATACCTCAAAAAGGCATTTATTTGGAAGAAGTAAAAAGGTAATAAGAAAATTAGCATATTTCTATGAGTGGAAGGTAAACTTGATTCAATTACATGTTTGAAGCACATTTCTCTGCGAAACTGGGCGAAAGGTCACTTCTATGTTTACAAATCTATGACATCATACAACTGAATGCATCTTTCTATCGCACGCGCTTAGAAAAGTAACCAAAACAGGGCCGTCACCGAAACGGGTCACTCTACGATAACTTGAAACTGGTTGATAAAACACGCTCAGTGTGCATTTTTGTGCAATTTTCTTAAAATTCCTCGATAGGTGACAAATAGAATGTTATATTTGTGTTTATTCAATATCATATAAAATTTATGAAACTCGTTGACAAAAATGATAATTATGACACTGGCAAAGGCTCATGTTATATGTTTTTAGTCAACCCGTTTCATAAATATGATATCCAGTAAACACTCATGTAAGATCCTCTATTTAACATAGCAACCAATGCAGCTGTTTTATTTTTCAGGTCAGATCAGTTTTTGATGATGTGTCACCAGATGTTTTATATGATGTTCTTCATGATCCAGATTACAGAAAAACGTGGGATCATTCTATGTTAGAAGGCTACGAAATCTGTGCCATAAACCCCAACAATGATATTGGATATTATTCTTGTGAGATTACTTGAGATTTTTTAAAAGTTTATATAAAATATGAAATCATGAATACAGATGGGTTTTATAAATATTAGATAGTTGCTATCATACAGCATGATTCTATATATATATACATTTATATGCCTACAGAAAGTAACAGTAGTTACAGTGCAATGAATACGATGTATATAGTGTATGTAACTGTGTGGTTTTAGACATGTATATTGATATACTGTATATGTTTGCAATTGCATCTGTTCAAGGCACAGAAAAAACACTTGCATTAGTTTGTATTGTGACACAAAATTTAGAAGAGTTTTATTATCATTATGATGATGGTACAGATATCTCAGGATTTCTTTTCATTATGTAGAAAAGGAACATAAGCTGCTCCTTAAACTCAAGGTAGAAACATCAAAATCGTTTAGCTTTAAAAACAGAATAAAACTCTAAAAGTAAGTTTAATTTCAGAGAAGAACTGTCTACTATATTTAAAATACAATCATCTGGCATAAAGGATGAATTTGAAATCTGATAAAGGAAAATAAAAACTAAATCTTGTGAGTGTCAAGAGACAAGCTAAGTAGTTTTTCATTCCCTTTATGCATTTTCAAATTTTTTGCTCCCATGACTACTATTATCGTGATGCCAATTGTCAACATTTAACTGTTTTATGGCAGTAGATGAAGACACTTTTTAAAGTGATAAATGTAGTCTTTGTCATACTGTTTCATTAAAAGGCTACCCTTCAAATGAAACAGTATGACAAAGGCTACATTTATCACTATAAAACGTGTCTTCATCTACTGCCATAAAACAATTAAATGTTGACAATTGGCATCATGATGATACCTTAATACAAATCTTCAGATGGGGCGTATCAGGTGAACACCCACGACTGGTGGTGGTGGCAGGCGGCGGAAGAACTTTGTCACAGGTTTTTTTTGAAGAACGGCTTATCCAATGAATGTCAAACTTTACACACATATTTGTTGCCATAAGATCCTGTGTAAGGTTGATGCTCTTTAATATTCATCAAGTTTCTGGAGAGTTATGGCCCTTTATTTGTTAAAACTTATTAATAATTTCTTTGTCACAGGGACTTAAATTTGGTTTTCAGATGGGTGTATATAGTGTTTTTTCGCACACTACTATCTTACATATTGTACTGAAACTTCTGCTTCATGATTTAGTATTCATTTAAAACATAATAGTAGCTAAAGGTGATTGACTAGCTGACTTATCCCTTTCACTGTTATATTTGCTTGAAATAAACAATGTCATATTATATCTGACAAGTAAAGAGTAAATGGAGATCCTTGGTTAGTCAAAAGTAATTTGTGAAATCAAAATGGTTATTTTGGCAGCAGAAACAGATGAAGTCCAATACTGACATTGAAGTCAGATAGGTAAAACATAATTTGTAGTATTTGAACATAAGTTACACATTTTACTAAATAATTTCTTTAGGCATTTTCATTTTCTTTATCATATAATTATGGTATATGATGAAGTCATGTATAACATTCTGGAAAAGATATTTGTTTTATAGATATATTAATTTCTTTTAATATATAATTGTTTTGTTTCTATGTACAATTTTTCTCTTTGTCAGTGAAGAGTCCACCACCATTACGTAACAGAGATTTTGTCACACAGAGATCATGGTTGGACATGGGAAAAGAAAAATGTATACTGAATCATTCTGTCAATCATGAGGTAAATATTGGAAATAAACATGTTTCTTAGGAGAGAAATTAGTCTTCATTTTAGGACTTTTTATGCAGTCTTAGGTGATGCACCTTTATTTTGTAACCATCTGTCTGGATTTTACATACAATCTGAAGTAATGCACCTTTATTTTGTAACCATCTGTCTGGATTTTACATACAATCTAAAGTAATGCACCTTTATTTTGTAACCATCTGTCTGGATTTTACATTCAGTCTGAAGTAATGCACCTTTATTTCTTAACCATCTGTATGGATTTTACATACAGTCTGAAGTAATGCACCTTTATTTTGTAACCATCTGTCTGGATTTCACATACAGTCTGAAGTAATGTACATTTATTTTGTAACCATCTGTCTGGATTTTACATACAGTCTGAAGTAATGCACCTTTATTTTGTAACCATCCGTCTGGATTTTACATACAGTCTGAAGTAATGCGCTTTTATTTCATTACTCCAAAATGAAGACAAATACAGTCAATTCTTAAACAATCTTTGAAAAACTGTTTAAAGTATTTAAGTTAAAAGAGGAATCAAAAACACAATATATTAATTATACCTAGAATATTGTAGGTGTTGAGGAGTAAATAGAATCAGCTGATCAAAGTTACTCTTGATCCAAGTTGTTTGCAAATTCTATAATGGTCGCCCTTAGCAGGCTAAAGGTTAAGCTGTATCACATCATTAACTGTAGGCTATTTTAAGCTGTATCAGACCATTAACTGTAGGCTATGTTCAGCTGTATCACACCATTAACTGTAGGCTATTTTATGCTGTATCAGACCATTAACTGTAGGCTATGTTCAGCTGTATCACACCATTAACTGAAGGCTTTTTTAAGCTGTATCAGACCATTAACTGTAGGCTGTTTTAAGCTGTATTACACCATTACCTGTGTAGTCTATTTTAAGCTATATCACACGATTATCTGAAGGTTATGTTCAGCTGTATCACACCATTACCTGTAGGCTATTTTAAGCTGTATCCAACAATTACCTGTAGGCTATGTTCTGCAGTATCACACCATTAACTGTAGGCTATGTTCAGCTGTATCACACCAGTACCTGTAGGCTATTTTAAGCTGTATAAAACCATTACTTGTAGGCTATATTAA
>JAULCC010177893.1:0-13134 GCA_032358795.1 Nuttallia obscurata
GAAGAGTTCTGTGTATCCGCTTCCCTCTCTATGGGACGTCCATTAGCCCTAGCTGGCAGAAAGTGACGTAAATCAAAACAAACATTTTAAAACAAAAAATGGGTAAAAAATGATGCACAAAAAGGTACTTTGGAAAAAAAAACGAAAAGGGTTTTTGATACAAAAATATGTGTCTCCAATTTACAAAAATAAGAAGAAGGTTTTTCATCATTCTCAGTTATTTGCAAAAATAAGAAGAAGGTTTTTCATCATTCTCAGTTATTTCAGCTCTAGATCTTATAACCATAAATTTTCTCTTTTCGAAGTGTACCGATAGATTGTTTTAGAGTTTCCAGTTCAATTATTTTGTCTGAGGTGAATGTGTTTTCTATTTCTTGTATTTTTTTAGTTATGTTTTTTTTCTAATCTTACGTTTTGTTTCTTTTTATAAGATGAGTATGATAAAGATTGTCCTCGTAGCTCCATTAATAATGTTTCTAAAAATAACTGATCATTTATCATAAATTGTATCTGATCATTTGGCACTTTGTTCAAATTGTCCATTTGATAAACAGGTATTGCATATTGAGCTTTAATTTCTTCTATTTTTGTTTTGATAATGTTTAAGTATTCTATGTCTTTTAATAATGAATTGTTGTGTTTCCATAAAGATATACCTTTTAGGGAATGATTAAAAACTAGATTTAAAACAACAATTGAATGATCTGAGCGGTAACTTCCTTCAATATCACATTTACTAACCGATGCTTGCATATTTTCAGATACCAAGAAAAAATGAAGTCTGACTTGTTTTAGAGAATTTTTTCCTCCATGTAAATCATTTTAAAGTAGGGTTGCATTCTCTAAAAGGATCTCACAGATTATGTGTTTCTTTAATTTGCAGATTTTTTTTCTGTGCATTTACATTGTTGATATGTTTATAATTGTAATAATCAAGTGATGGGTCTTGAACAAGGTTCAAATCTCCACATATTATCAAGTAATCATTAGTACATCTGTCAGTTAATTGCATCAAATGTACATAGAATAAAGGGCAATCTTTGTTTTGACCATAGATATTAACTAGTGTAAGCCTATTATTATTAATAGATAGGTCAGCTATTATATAGTTACCTTCTTTATCTGATATATAGTCATGTATTTTAAAATCGACTCCTTTATTAAAAAGTACTGCCACCCCACGGGAGTTTGATTTACCTGAACTAAAAAATCCTTCACAGCCCCATTGTGATCTAATGAACTTCTCAGAGGCTACAGTTGAATGAACATCTTGCAAACAGTAAATTCTACAGTTTTTTCATTTAAGATAATCAAATACATCTCGCCTTTTTTTCCAAAGTGCCAAGGCCTTGACAATTGACTGAAAGAATATTTTAACTTCGGCCATATTTTACAATAGAAATAATATTACCAGATGCTCTTGTAAAGATGGAAGTACCCAGTACAGTAAAAATAGTACAAACTAAAATAAATTTGATTAGTAAGAAAAATAAACCAAAACACATATTAACTGGAACAAGGGGTTGAAAATGTATCACGATTCTGGATAAACATTCATTGGATATTTTCAGAAAAGTTTTACTTATGAACTTACTTAAGAACTACACCTATGAGAACGCGATTTGATATGCAAGATATATTAATTTGCTAGCAATAATATGTCAAGTTTAAAACTGCTTTCAGATTAAACATAGAAATATGTACAGAGTATGATTAACATAACAGTTTAAAACATCACTAAAGTAGTAATTAAGTTAGAAAAGGGATACTACACTGTACACCACTACTTCAAAGAAAACGAACAGTAGGATAACTGTTTATATGTCATATCGTCCAATTACTGGCTACTTGTAGTCACATATGTCCTGTTATTTTGGTTTTCTAAATATCTCATAATTACACTAATCTGATACTGTGTTAGAGTAAGCGGCACTCACATCAAATGATCAGCATGGGGGAAAAAACAGACCATTGTTACCGGCACTCACATCAAATGATCAGCATGGGGAAAAAACAGACCATTGTACACATAAATAATGGGTTAACTACTGTTTCATTACAGTTATCACGGGTGTAATAAATTGTCAGCCATGACACATTTATGTAAGCATTTAAATTTTAGGATGGTATCGAAATTTCGCCTGGTAAGATTTTTTGTTTGTTTTGTTTGAGTTGGGTTTAACGACACTGCGACACAACCATGGTCATATAGCGTCAGTGTATGTATGTGGTGAATGCAATGGTGTTTGGGTGTCGATGTTTGGTGGGTTTCTACCACCTTGCACTCTCAAGCAGTGGGTGTATTCTATCCTCCCCCCGTCCCACAGGGGGCGCCTGGTAAGATGTAACTGTCTCCTGTGCGGGTAATATACACATACATATTTACACATACGTACACATATACATATATATACACATACAAAAATACATATGCACTGTATATGCACTATTCGCTGTCCACTGATAGAAGACATATAATGAATAAAGGGTATTACTACGTTTATTAACTTTACACTCTCTCTCAAAATTACTCACAAAATTCACAATTTCACTGACACTGATAATTACAGAAACATTTTGATCAGATTTCTATTTTATGTCCCACATAATGAATCAAGGAAGAATGTGTTTGACAGAATAGGTCATTCACAAGTCTAGGACGTGTTCGATTCGCTGTCCAGAACAGGTTCGGAACATGTACCGGGAACAGAGTGAATCGAATACAAATGCACACCTAGAACAGTGCTGAAAATTATTTAATGCAATAAATACTATAATTTGTTTTCTCTAAATAACAGTAGAACAACGTATGTGAATGATAATTTCAGCATTCGCGAAATAAACCCCGAATTCACATTTGTATACAATTGTTTGCTGCATGACCATGATTCTGACGTCACTGTTCCGCCTGTACTACCTTTTCGATCGGAACACTCAGAACAGGTTCAGAACACTGTCAATATTTCTTTTCGATTGCTGTTCCGTACGTTCCGACTGTGCGGACCAGCAAATCGAAAACGACCATTGTGTCCATAGTTTGGGGGTTTACTGATTATTTCCCTTATATTGTCATTTAAGTCAAATTTATGTCGTACTCCACCTGTTCTTTTCCCGTAGATGTTTCCGTTAAAGAACCATGCCTGGTCAATATTGGGATGGCTGGTCAGTCTCTTCATCAGTTCAACATTCACCCTTGTGACGTCATCAACTAGTATGTGCTTAAAGCTTTCATACCCCTCCTGTGCGTCATAACTGTGGTCTTCTCGCTGTTATTGGTGAACTTGATGAGCACAGGTCTAGGGTGTTCTCTTTTTCCTGGAACTCTATGGATCACCATCACTGCCGATTTCTCAATAGTGAGCCCATCCTTGTGCATAATGTCTGTGACAGCTTCTAGTAAATTATTTTCTTTCTCATTTTCTTTTTCTGCAATGGATAGAATTTTAACATTATTTTTTCTTGAGTATTGCTCATTTCGGTGGTTCGTGAGCCTGAGGTTCTTTAGATCTGATTTCACTTTCACCACTGTCCTCATACTTCTTATTTCCCCTTTCAGTGTGGTATTTTCGTCTTGTAATTCACTGATTCTGGAGGTCAGGGCTCTTGTCTTTTCTTCCACTTTGATTGCAATTGTTTTTTCCATGTTGCGATTTATTTAAGAGAGTGTGTCTTCTATTGTTTTTCGGATAAACGCCTTCAATTTATCTTTCTTTAATATCTGTTTGTGATTTTCCCTTGAGTGTACGTCCTCAGCGAGATCATCTAGGTGGTGGTTTATAACTGTTATTTCCTCCACACTTGATTTTGGTGACACCTCTGTAATTGGTCTCTTCGGCGGTGGTGCCTTTGTGCCCGAGCTATTGTTCCCCTTTGAGCTGGAGTTCATTTTTGCTGGTTTAATCACCTCCCTGTTACTCATTCTTATATAATGCTACTGTACTGTCCTGTAGGGGTCTTCTGAAAATATCTTGTTGAAATGCAATGTCCAGGTAATCCAGGAACAGCAATTAAATTCCTTTGTTCTCTTAACTTTTCCAAATATCTTCTTTAATATTACGGGTTTTTTCTTAACTAACTTCACTACTTTATTCTCTGTATATTCGTTCAACTGTATATCCAAAATTCTTATTTGCCAGAAAATCGCTATTGTAGGTTTATTTCCAGAAGAAGTGGCTGTGGATGTGAACAGTGTCACCGCAACATTTCACACCTCTGCTTAAAAGAACATGTGATTGCTGCTAATCGTTGTATTAAAATCTGCTATAGAACCAAAGTTAATATAATCACATAACAGCAAGTAAATCAGAACATACACTAATACGTACAGTTAAGTAAATGTTTAAAGAATCCGTTACTACCTTTGATCAGATCAAAGTTTTTCAAAATTAAGTTTTTCAAATTCAAATTTAAAATTTAAAAAAACAATTAATCAAAATTGATTAGCAACAAACACATGTAGAAGGTAAGAATCTAGTATGACATAAAAAAGACATTACTTATATGAAAGCACATATCTTCTTTTTGAAATGTTTGAGCAGGTTTAGGCACAAATAGGTATCATACTTGAGTGGGTAAAAACAAACTTTAACTGGTCAAGTCTACTTAAAGTAAGAAAGTTTTCACAAAATGCAGATGCTTAAGATAGTAAAATAGCTCTGATACAATTATCCCTTAGCCTGCTGAAAAAATTGTCGTCTGCATGGATTTAAAATATATTGGATTCGCCCAATATTTGGATAAATACTTGGCCGCGTGTCAAACAGCTTGGATCTGGATTAGAGGCCGAGTTACTCGGCGTCTAATCTGGATCCAAGCGGTTTGCAAATTCTATCACGGTCGCGCTTAGCAGACCAAGGGTTATATACATGACAGTACACGTGCCTCGTTCTCTACTAAGTCTTTACAGAATGGACATTTACGTTGTTCCTTAGCAATGTTCTCATACCTTCCTGTTTCGATCCTTGTCGGTGCGACACCATGTCTAAATTTACAAAAAGCTGACCGGTGGCTCGGTTGTAAAATATAGAGAAATTATGTTCCTATATAAAAAAGTTTAAAAATCTATAAATGCGGAGTTTGTTCCTTCCCCTACCGTTAATGGCATTTGGTATGTTTACTGCTTCAACCCAGCTAGCCTCAAATTCTGGCATAGTACAGAGTAGCTACCTTTTGCTAAGTCGACAGCCATCTTGGCCGCCATTTTGAGTTTTTCCCAATTTCCCAAAGAGCGACACAAGGCAATCAAGCGGTTCCCATGACTAGGGGGTCTAGTATACAGATGTAGCTTAAGCACATTATGCTTTAAGCATACTTAGTGTCACATTTTTTTTCACAAAACAAAATATGCAAATGCGTCGGGTCACAAGTGCTACCCACATTAGTTACGACCATTCTCTTAACCCTCAACGTGCTGAAAAAATGTCATCTGCTCAAACTGTCGTTTGCCTGGATCTTAAAATTCATCGGATTCGCCCAATATTTGGAGAAACAATTGTCCGGGTGTCAATCAGTTTGGATCCATGTAAGACGCCGAGTTACTCGTGGCTTATTTAGATCCAAGCTGTTTGCTTAATCGCGGTCACGGTCGCGCTTAGCAGGCTAAGGGTTTAGACAGACAAACAGACAGAATATTTTATTGACGTAAACTTTACAGTTTCTTGTCATAACATAAATATATACATTCAATTCGTTGCATCACGTGAAGAAGACATACATACAAAATTTCAATTTCTCTAACAATATTCTGCAAATTACTAAACTCACATTGTCAATACTATACGTATCGATGCAAATATATAAATCTATTTAGCTGAATATCTGACTTTTTAATTATTCTACCTCTCTACTCAAGTTGAAAGTATTAATAGATAAATTTGGAGGATGAACCTGACTTTAAAATGACTATAACAATATAAACATGTTTAAGTAGACAAAACAGATCAAAAGAGCAGAGTACACAAGTTTCAAATCATCTGTCAAAATATGTAAATATAGTATATGAAAATAACATGAATGCAAGAGGTTTCAAGATGATACTCTTTACAGTTATTTTGAATAGTTCACATAAATTCACTGAAACCACGCTAAATACGTCTACATCGTAACTAACGTGGTAAGTTTTAGAGGTAAAATTACTAATTTTGCGTGGCTTTTTGTAAATTTAACTCAAGTTTCACAACCAATCTTAGTGCATCCATGTTTCCTGAATATATCTCAAAATTTGCAACAGTTTTATATATTCGATATCCATGGCCATATCTGGATATGTATGGAGTACAGAAGCTTGAAGCTGTTTAGAATTTTTGTTTTTTGCAAAAGGTAGAGAAAACAAGATTCCGTGTATATTCTATCATTTCAAACCTTTGTGAATTATGTTACTCGTATACAAGCCTGTTGGCTACCTCTTCAGGAATTCCCAGCGCTCGTTCATGTCCCTTTTCTAGTTTATATAATATTTCAGATATTGAATTATATATACGACGGTCAGTTTTGTCTATTTCAGATGACCGTTATAAACTACCATGACCCAACATTACACAAAACAATTGGAGCGAATGTAATAGCTGACCTCTCTATACATCGTTTGCATTCGATTTTTATCTCTGCTGATATTCCATACCCTCCGGTGACAAAAGCTTGGTAAACATCGTGAACGTTTTCAATGGGCATACACGATATCCATTTCCACCATAAAAATGTGACATCATCAGTTTATGCACATGCAGTGTTAAATCCAATATGCGAAGTGAAAACAAAAGACAGTTGTACTTTCTACACGCTGATAATTTAACTTTAGCCAGCTAAGGGGCGAACGTGATTAACTCGGCGTCTAATCAGGATCCAAGCTGTTTGACACTCGGACAATTGTTTCTCCAAATATTTGGCGATTCTGATGAATTTTAAAATCCAGGCAGAGTACAGTTTAAGCAGACGACATTTGTTCAGCAGGCTAAAGGTTAAAGGCATCTTCTGAGATTAAGCAATAAGCAGTGAGGCCACGACATCTAATAATAATAATAATAAAAAAAAAATATTTTTTTTTTTCAATGAAAGCTGCAAGGTGCGTAAATAGTAAACAAATTGTGTAAGAAAAAGGTGTGTATATTCGGTGGTAGTTTAGTTAAAACATGTTTTATTTCATCTTTATGTACAAGAAATGAATATTCGGTGGTGAATTACCTTCACTTAACAATCAACGCGGGTGTGGAGTAACGACGCTGAAGAAGCTGATCTCTAGATTTACAGGACCCAGTGTTGGAATGGGGCGTGCCAATGTAGGACAAGAATTTGGACCACTGCTTACTTAGCCTAGGCATGATCGTAAGAGGCGACTAACAGGGTTTGAACGTGAATCTGGCGTTTCCGTATCTCTAATTCTCCAGCAGGTATTAAGTTGTTGGATCCATACCCTATATTTTATCACGGTGTAAATGAAATGTGGATCCAACAAGGTTTTTCCTGACTGATAACCTGAAACTATAACCTATACAGTGTTGCGGTGTCGTAAAACCCTACTCAGACAAACTAATATCTGGAGGTCAAGACTACGAATACGGAATATGCCTTGTAATCCACCCGATTACATGTTAATCCACCCGATTACATGTTAATACACACAGACGAATAGTTTTCTATTAATGTGTTCTAGTTATTATTCGATTTGTTTGTGTCCTGTCGTAGTCCCACACGACGGCCTTATTCAAGAGTTCAATGGGACATTGTTATCTTGTGCAAACAAACCTCGTTTAAACTTGGGCGTTCACGTGAGATATATATATACATTTATATATATATATACAACGGCGCATATGATTGGTTTGATAATCTGACACAGCCGTGTTTTAGTTGTCAATAATACTTCTATGTTTAACCAATGTAGAATTTAGTATATGGCAAAGAATCGGTTAAGCTGGATCTATTTTCCGTATTGGAAATGGACGCTTTATTTGATCATTGAAAAACTGTAAATTAGCTGGCGTAGAGTTTGGCAAACAATGGCTAATCGTGAATAGGAGAAGTGAAGATTCGGGTGTGGATTTTATTTGATAAGATGAACGGATTTATTCGATATTGTGTGAAATTTCGGAGAAGTTTCCGGATTATTTTCATTGTTTATTTTCTAGTTCTTTCGATTCTTCTCGTGTGGTGGAAGGCAGACCGAAAACTGCTAGTGATTCGGAAATCCGACGTTGTGGAGGGAAATAAATACATTGGAGAACTTGACGGTTACGGGCACGAGTCCGTAGAAAACACCAGTGGACTTCACGGCAGTTCACTCGTTAGCGGTGCTTTTAAATGGGCACCCGATGACACAGTTTACCTAAAGAAATATTTTGAAGATGAGTTACGTTTGTGTAAAGGTACTTTTATTGGTATTAACAAATGGCTAGCCTTGTTATATAACGTTACAATTAATCCTAGATTTGGCCACGGTAGACGTGGCGGTGAAAATATTTCTTCCGTTATAAACCAGCCCGAAAACGACGAGTATTTTAATCTTAAAAAGGGTTATTTTGGATTGTCGTGTCCAGCTGAAATTTCTTATAGTTTCTCTGCTAAGAGCCATCTTAACAAATGGAAAGATGCAATAGATACAGCAACAGGG
Source organism: Nuttallia obscurata (assembly GCA_032358795.1). NCBI lineage: Eukaryota > Metazoa > Mollusca > Bivalvia > Cardiida > Psammobiidae > Nuttallia > Nuttallia obscurata. The sequence continues at coordinate 8,606 of JAULCC010177893.1, forward strand.
GCGTTTCCGGGGATCAAAGTGATCGCTAATTGGACAATTGCCGTTATGCGTTATGAATATGCAAATTTATACCACACAATGACTGACTTTTATGCTGCTTTTCTTGTGGCCAAATCTTTTAAAATGGACCCAGATAGCGTTAACATCCTTTGGATTGACGGACATCCTATTGGTGCGCTAGACGGCACGTGGAAAACGCTGTTTGGAAATATATCACGTGCAGGAGAACTGGAATCACCAGTCATGTATCGCAAAATGGTGTGGGGCATTATGGGTTATGACAGCCCTTTACACCAACACGATTCTCCCAGCATACCTTATTTGGAGGAGTTTAGGTCCTTTTTCCTGCATAGACACGGCATATCAGACAGTTACACACTGGACTGTAAACAGCTGCGTGTCATGTTTATCTGGAGACGAGACTATTTAGCACACCCACGTAACCCGACTGGTAAAGTTACGCGGAAGATAAAGAACGAGGACGAATTATTATCTAGCGTTAGAGATTTACTACCGGAACACAGAGTCGAGGGGACTCAGATCGACAAAATGTCGATGAAAAGACAACTCAAGATCATATCAACAACTGACCTCCTTATAGGCATGCACGGGGCGGGGCTGACACACACATTATTTTTGCCCAAGCATGCAGGACTTATAGAACTCTTTCCAATTTACTGGTCGTCAGCTAATAAACATTTCCGGACTATGGCACGGTGGCGCCACCTTCATTACTCCACGTGGATTAACTCGGATCATTCCAGGGAACTCGATAACCACTACACTGTCATTGACATTAAGGCTGTTATAAATATGGTGCACGAAATGCACCATAAGCTATGTGGCAAACAGGCGGATTCGAGAAATTTATAGCTAAACAAAATGTATTTTCATAAAAGCAAAAATGTAACCTTAAAATAAGTAGATCTTATATGCATTATACCATATCTTAAAACTCTTCACAAAACTGAACAAATTTTAAAAATCCTATTACAATTAAAAAGTTAGTAAAATGGAGGATTAAAGTTTATAGTGTCTCTCCCACACTTTTATAACTCATGTATCAAACGAACAATAAAACTATTGCTAAAGATTTTTTTCAAGGTTTTATATTTAATTATTGAAGTTTATGAAAACACTTGTTGTCTAACATATCTGAATTGAATGTTTTAAGTGAACTTTGAGTTATTAATGAATACTCTATGTTGATTTTCAGTCTCAATATTTTTTTATATTGTTGTTTATGCTACAACTGCAAAAGTATTGGAGAAAACAATTTCAATCTCATACCAAGTTTAGTCCAAATCTATTGACGTATCATGTAACTCGTACATGCCCTCATTTCAACGCTCAATATTCAGAATTTTCATGTACTGTTTATTGTGCATGTAAGGTCTAATCATTCTCGAATCAGTGGTATGGAGCAATTATGTTATCACAAATAAAGCGCTAAATAAGTAAATAACCATGCAGAAACATTGAAACTAACATTCTTCCAACTGTTTTGATATTTTCCTACTGAATAACATCCATTTTAACTCCGTTACAGACAATATGTCTCTAACTGAAAATTTTCAACACGATTTCGGCCATCTAAGTGTACATGTGAAAGGGTAGTGTATGAAACCACGGAATTATGCAAGTAATTGTTCTTAAATCAGTGATGAAACACAAAACCACTTTAAAATATTAGACGAAAATTTTAAAAATAAATTTGCTGCCATGTTACTATAGAGAATCAATATGTTTCTTTTAAATATTTGATCCGTAAACTTAATTTGGAATATATCGGCTTTGATATGGCGGTGATGTTTCAATAGTGATATACAAGGGAAAAGGTTGGATTCTTATGGGAAAACAATAAGATTTTTACTAATCTTAGATATATTTTGATAAAGAAATATTTATTTTAACATAAAATCGTATTATTTTTGTTGCAGCATTTAGTTTCTTCTTGTACGACTCGTATAACAAGCGACAAAGATTATTGTCACAAACTTGCTAAAGACCACCATAGGCTATACGACAAGACCTGACGTAACATGAAAATGTAAAATTGTAAAATAAGTTATGTCAGGTCTTATAAATAGGACTAATACTCAGATGAGACTGAAAAAGCTTTGTTGACACGGGACATATACCTACAATACCTCGTTTGCACAGTGTGCCCAGTTTCTACTTTCTCATAATTATTAAATGCTTTAAGTGTTGTTTTTTGTTGTTGTTTTTTAGTCAGAATTTCAAAACTCTTTCAAAACATTGATTTTCTTTTAGTATAACCTTTCATTCAATATTCTTTCAATTCTTGGGCTATTGTTTCCTTTACTAGCAACACAGTATAATGATATGCTACAATAAGATGAATTGATATGCAAAGAAAACAAACTCACATTAATGAATAATGACTTTTAAGAATTTGTTTAAAAATTTGAAGCATGTTATTTCATTTGCATTCTTAATATCACACTATTTTTTTCCCACTAAATAAAGGTGAAAATGATTAGACTTCTATTGTCATGATGCCAGAGCTCACATAGAAAATTATATGAATCTTTTTTTAAGCGAGTTATATGTAAACTATAGAAAAAGGCCCGGTACAACAACTTATAAGCTTCTTTTTCCTTTCGGGTATTCACTCTAACAGATGTATGGAGAAAAAAATCAATATCAAGGAGTAACAAAAAACAACGTATTTTGTTTTCCAAATTTATTTGGTTATTAACATAACCCATAAGAAACTTGTCTGAAACTCAATTTGATATTTGAAATTACCCAATTTAGTACAACATAAAGGGGTTAATACTCAATTCGTTTAACAGTTTATCTGTATCTTTTAAAGTCGATACAGTATCTTGATTTCATCTATGATGTTTCATAGCATTACATCATTTATTAATGTTATAAAAAATTATGCTAATATGCTCAAAGCCTAATATTTCGACCCTTTACCGTGTCTTTTTCAAAAGAAAAATGAATAAACTAGTGTTACATAATCCTTGATCTTAACTGCACAGCCATTAAAAAAATTATCCACCTTTACCGGGTCCTTTTCAAAAGAATAAATTGCTGTGCATATTATTTAGTTTGTTTATTAGGAATTTATCTTCACTTTAACAGTATTTCAGTCACATCGCGACGTCCAGCTTATTACAGGTGGAGAAAGACCCCGGGGAGATATGTCCACTATTTCAGGCACAGAGTGCACCTGTGTAGAACCACCGACCCACCACAAGCCAGCTAGAAGGCTTCCTCACTTGAAAAATGCGAAGTGCCCAGACCGGGATTCGAAATGACAGAAATGAGAGATTGCAAGTCAATGACACGGCCACGGAGCTGTGCAGTTTAGATCAAGAATGATGTAACACTAGTTAATACATATTTCTTTGAACAAGACCCAGAAAATAGATAAAAAAAAAAAAAGAAAGAAAAATAAACAGAAACTAAGACGTTGAAAGTGCGATTACAACAATATAAGTTTCGTCTACCCATATACACAGGTAGACAGACAAAAACATGGCACATAAAGAACAAAAGAAACATGATTTGGCTAAGTCAGACAATCGTATCAGCCAGTGACGATATATCTTTTTCTTTGTGTAGAATGGCTGAACTTTGTTTTTTGTGTCAAGTATTTGACAGGTATGGGCTTGGTCGCATAGAGTTACAACTTTGTACTTATCGACATGCATTGTATAAATATTTATGATAAAAATAAAATATGCATATACTACAAAAATATATATATATATTATTCAAAGATTCAATTTTTTTATTGATTTAAACTTTACAGTTTCTCATCATATTAATACAATACAGTATAAATATTCGACACTATCAGTACATGTGATAGATGAAAAGTGACAATTATAAATAACAGATATATCTTTCTAACACTATGTTATTATTTTTTTAATAATACTTTCAAAAAGCAAAATTAAAAAATATATAAAAATTGAATGATCGTTGTCTTATGTCATTTGTAATGCTCGTCTATGGTTGAATGCTCCTTTGATATATTACTTTTAGAGTAATTCAGAAGTTGTAAAAAATTAAACATGCTGGATCTGGTAATATAGCAAAGCTTGTTATAATGTCTTCTAATCATAGTATACGCTGAACATTCTGTTACAAAATCATACTCGTCTTCAAGTTTGTTTTTATCGTAAAATATACATATTCTTTTATTTCTATCTCTGGCATACCTTCCCGTTTCGATTGTTAAAGTATGGGCTGGAATTCTCAATTTAGAAAAACAAGATCTACTCTGTTTCGAAACTTTAAACTTGTATTCAGATTATATAGGGGCTATTGTTAATATATGGTTCATATTATACCTAATATCAAGTTGAAAACCTATTCAAGGCAGAGGTTTGATTTCACTCTCTAACTGTTATCTACTTTCCTGTACCATATTATACTCCCGTGCTGTGTTCACATTAACCTTTAGCCTGGTAATGGCGACCGTGATAGAATTTGCAAACAGCTTGGATCCAGATTAGACGCCGAGTAACTCGGCGTCTAATCAGGAT
>JAULCC010178004.1:0-13134 GCA_032358795.1 Nuttallia obscurata
TATATATATACATCATTCTGCCAGTTATGGGAAATGCAATCAAGTACACTCTGCCTATAAGTATATACATTATACCAGACACAAAGCACCACCGACTTACCTCAAACCGGACGGTAGGCCATTTTCTACTATAAAAAATGTAATGCCTAGACATCGATTTGTATTCATGTTAAACAACATGTTATATTTTCGTTTCACTCTTAATGGTGTTATTTAAATATCCATTTTATTGAACCGCATTTCTCACTTCAAATGCGCCTACACATTGCTTAAACTTCATTAAATACCAAAGTAGCAAATGGAAATTCACAACTAGTGTCTACTGATATTGGAAGTATTTGATATAAAAAAGGGAACTTCATCACCAGCAAAAAATGCCTTAAGACATTCAAAACATTGCCCAACATTTGTAAAGTACTGATACTGCACGTATAATGATGTGCCTAAATTTCCTTTTTTTTCACAGTGAATTTAGGATAATGACATGCATAGGTAAAGAATGGGATACATCGCTAATCAGAGACTTAAATACTCTAGGTCGTATCAGTATCTGGATAATCTTGTTGTCATATCGATATTGCATGAGGTGTAAGGCTTGTTTTGGAGTGGGTTATGCCCATCTCAGTCTACAAATCTATGTGTCTTATGGTGTGTTTAGCCCTTTGCACACTTTTGTCACTGTCTGCTTGTCTATCAGAAGACGGCTTGTCAGTTATGGGAACTGTGATGCAGTCGTTGGCAAAGCAGACAGCACAAAGAACAAAAAATTTGCATGTATAGACCAATGCCACCTTATAAAATGTTAACTTACATTTATGGTATTTGCAATTGAAATAGAAGGTGTAAATTAAAAACGGATGCAGAACAGTGTTCATTGGATGCAATTTGATATCTTATTGAAATCAAATGGAAAATGAATAATATAAAAATCGGACTAAAGTATAAAAAAAAGAACAAAAAGTGATTCAAAGGAGAATATATACAGCATAAGACTACGAGAACACATTTGTAAATGTTTTTAGGGACACCAAGCTGATAACAGTTCGATCTTTTAATTTCCAAACTATCGTCATACAATAAATTCAAAAAGGTATGATTGCATTAAACAAGCATGTACATAGTTCTATTGAGCGTTGCTCTGCCATTTATCTGCAGTCTGCTCCTCCGTAGGCAGGCGACGGACAACCACAATTTTCTCTGACAGATTCTTTGTGACATCCACAACCATTCATTTCCCCAGAACCACAATAAAGAACGCATACTTCGTTCTCTCTATAGCACCAACCACCATTGACTGAAAAAAAGTTCTTTTTTATGTTTTATACTCATCAGACAATATTTTTTATTTGAAACAGTTTAAAAAATGAGACTGACATGTTACATGTAAATAAGACGTCGTTTTCGAAATTAATATGACTTGATAATCTTATTGCTCCAATCTTAGAAAAGCTGAAATGTCTTTTTTTGCAAATTAGTTTGAATATATGTTGAGAAATGTAAACGACTTGAAATCTTACAATTTGCGCGTTTTTGAGAAACAAGATGATTTGTTGAGCTCATTTTAACCAGCGCTTCAGTGCCTGTTTTCGCGCCTACAACGATTTGTCGATGCAGTCAGGTACAAGATCCGGCTTTTCCCGATTTACACCTTAGAAAGAAATAGTGTTTTTTTTTGCTGAATGCAATGATAATCTCTTTGCTTTAAAGGGTTTAAATGTGGCAGATATCGCTGGATATAATATGGCTCATGTATATTCAGTAACAAACTTACAGTGAAGATATATAATGTCTGTGTTATGCATTTTATCTGTTTGTGTCAATATGTTAAACGAGTGCGGAATAATGTCTGTTAGCCAAGCAGAGAGCATACTCAAGCACAAAGACTTTGTTGGAGTGACTGCTGTTGGACGGCAGGATATTGTTCCACTAAAACAACACTGTGGAGCCAGTCAGACCAGAAAGAGAAGAGAGCCATAACAGAGTCAGAAGTAAGGAGGACAGAAAGACACACTAAGCAAGCCAGAGCGGTTGAAATGGGAGCAGAAGGAGCTTAGACCGTATGAAATACACCAGAAAGGAAGTTGATCTGGGGAAATATCTGTAAGTACGAGCCATTAAGGCTTTTCTTTTTCCTCAGGTCTATCAAAGACATCATTCCATCCTAAGCAAAATGATGTCAAATGCAGCCTCTGTGACAAACCGGGCACAGTTGAGCATGGCCTGTCATCTTGCTCCACAACACTGACACATAGAAGTTACAGGTTGAGGCATGACTCAGTCTTCAGAAAGTTGGCTGACTGGCTAGAGATAAAAAGAAATAATGATAGAGTAAGTTACTCCGGCCCTGGGCACATTGCCTTTGTCAAGCCGAGTGAAACTAGAATGAAACACACGACAAAACAAACATCAATCGTAGACGGCACAACAGGCTGGAACACGGAAGTGGACCTTGTGAAAATACTTTTCTTTTCAGACATGGTCCAAACAACCTTAAGACCTCACATTGTACCGTAGACCACGACAGGAAAAAAACCTCATTGTCACAGAGCTTACATTACCATGGGATAGACGATGTAAGGAGGCCTACTAGAGGAAGAAAGCAAAATACACAGAGCTGCTATACCTCTGCAAGCAACGAGGCTATTCCCCGTAGAAATTTTCACAAGAGAATTTTGTGCATAGTCTGTGTGCCGGCTGATGGCAGCAGTCAGGTGTTCTGGTAGTGATAAGAGGAAGGCTATACAAAGACTCAGTCAAGCTGTTGAACTCTCGTAAAGCTGGCTATGCTTGAGAAGAGAGGAGATGAGCTGGCAGCAACCAACCAACACTCAGTGATTGATCACTGCTGTCTCCCCATCGCCCAGTGAGTGTACTTTGAACTTAAGGGCCGTTACCCTCAATGACGGCGATTTCCAAGCTGATGATGTTGGTTTAGGAGCAGTCTTAACTGTATTCTATAAATTGAACCTATCCTTATTCAATCGTCAATACTTAATTTTTCATTATATTAAAATTCGATGACAGTCTTATACCTACCTTATAGCGGGTGTTATAATGTACATTTTAGGGTGGGCATTTCTTTAAAAAGTGTTTTATTTTCATGACAGTTTTGTTATTAAATAAACAATATGTTGTTTTGTATTATACCATTATCAAACTGCGTGTCTTTTTAATTGTCGGCGCTATAAAGTCGTTGCTCTCTTAGGGTGTTAAAGAAAGCATAGGAAACAGTTTTTTTCATTAATGTAGCATTGCATTGGTAGCGTGGATGTGTACACGTCGTATATATGAAGGTATGAGATACGTTAGACAGCCTATGGTAAAAGACAAAATTATGACGGCTTTTTTTTGTCCCTACAGGTTAATCTGTTTGCAAAATCGTTACCGGCTACTTTGATCCTCATCGGTTAACCGGTTAACCACTTAACATTTAATATTATTTTTATGAAACATTTTGTTAATGCTATTTAGTATTGGAATCATTATTACAGGCTTTTATTATGTTCGGCCTAAAAGTAGAAACACCCAGGAACATATAATGGAGTGTCAGTTTACATACAAAAACTGCCTGTTAATGTTTTTTTTGTAAGTCGTCTTTTTCATAATACAGACTCAGTGGAATATGTAATTCTAATTTAAAAAACGACATGGTTGATATATGTAAGGATATTACCTTGTGTTGTCATATGTATGTCGTTCATACCCTTGGAGTATTCGTTCTGCACTTTATTACACTTTTTGAAACGTTAAATATAACTATAAAGTGCTTTATTGTATAAGTTCTTTGTACACTGATGATACAGTGAAAAACGGCTAATCCGCTTTCCTAGCGGAACTCGACCCGACAGCTTCTTAGGCACTGTTTTAGGACCTAATTAGGTCATTAGTCAAATTGTGCTAAATCAGGGATATACGGTGCTTTACTTTGTTATATGGTACACTTGAAATAAAATAATTACTTATTCAGAAGACTGTGTTATAGAGTATTTCAAACTTTCAAATGATATTTTACTTCAATCTTGAAGACAACAAACATAATAAGGGAAGTGTGGATCAAATAAGTATGACCATGACATAATAACTTCCATCTCTCCCTTTTGGCATTTAGGAACAATTGAAGCTAGAGCTAGATAATCATTAAATGTAATTAATACACCCACATGCTGAATTATCCTAGAAAGTAGGAAGAAAATATACAATGGACCATAACTATATCACAATTCGTCGGAGCTAAACATCGTGACAACATTTGCATCTCCTAATTACATGTTTACCTCCTTAAAAGTGTCATTGAATTCCAAGCCGTGGTCACGGTTAAATAACAAAAATATAAAAAGGTGATAACTGTGTTAAAATAACTAATTCGGATCATCAATAATATGTACATACGTATTCCATTATGGTAAACATTCCTGTAATGTTTCATATTATTCCATTTAGCGAAAGCGGGGAAATAGTGCGGAAAAATGAAGTTATGACATATATACAACGCGTCATAATTCTATCAAAATTCATTGGAAGAGAAAATCGTGACAGCATGCACATTTTATATTTTGTTGAAAATTTCTGTATAGCTTGTTTGAATTCCGACCATCAATCGTGCAGTAGTACATGTGTAGCTGGGACAAAAACACCGCAGGCCGACCAACCGATCCAACGACCGCCCAAGGACAGATCAACAGACTGACTCCTATAATTATATTCCCTAGACTGTGTTTGTTGGAATAAAAAGAAAATTCATCTAAGAAGCGACTTATGTTTATGAAATGGTGGCCAACTAACTCAGACTAATCATAGAACAATTACGCTAAAGAGGGATATAGATGGAGTGGCGAAATTCCATGGCCATACAAGTTTGACTCCCTTCACATTTTCCTTATATCATGTCAAATTTTGAACAAAGATATCACTGAAAGATTTTTGGAATCACTTGATATGTGATAATTTGTCTTATTATGTGATTCTTATATTTCAGATAAACCTGATACCATGAGAATATTGGAACATATTCCGATGGTCATGCTATTGTAATGGTATTATAGTTCTCGGGTATTAAGAAACATACACATAAGTTCCAGTTTATAATATAAGTTTTAGTCACTTTCTATATATCTCTTCTAGAGTAAGGTTTAATTTAAGATTTTGTTCGGTCTAAAGCTTAACGGGTTCTGTCTTTCACACTCCCTCGCTTACATCAACAGGGGATGGTCTAAAGGGTCAAGCCTACGTGGTATAATTGGCATTTACATTGTAGATATAACATCAAAGAGCCTGACCATCAGTTAACTATTTATCATGGGTTAAACTCAATTAATGTCATGCCCACAACACTATGATAATAATAATAATAATAATAATAATAATAATAATAATAATAATAATAATAATAATAATAAAAAAAAAATAATAATAATAATAACATAACTATTTATATAGCGCCTGCTAAAAATACTCTAAGGCATTTTACAACATGAATCATAAAAATTGCAGAACAATAATGAATCCAACATGAAGCAAGAAACATACAATACCCTACAAAACATACACCTAAATGTAATTTCAGTTAAACATGTTAAGAAGTTATACCTAAGATATGAAGACAGTGTTCTTTAAAATTATCAAGATAACAATTTAGAACACATTAAAATAACATAAATGAAAATGAAAACGGATGAAGATTAAAAATAATGAAAGACAAAATGACAAAAGCAAACATGTAACACAACTGTTGAGATAACACATTACATATCATGTGCCTGTTTGGTGCGAGTACGTGGAACCTCCAGTTGGAGGGCCAACTCAGATCGCAACAATCTAGATGGAGTATTTAGCTTTATAAGATCCTTCAGGTTAACTGGTGATAGTCCATTCAGTGATTTGTACAGGAGGAGTTTATACTGAATTCTGAATTTCACAGACAGCCAATGTAAATGGGCCAGCACTTGTGTTATGTGCTCCTACTTTTTCGTCCTTTGTTAATGTCGTAGAGAAGAGCATCTACGTAGTCAAGTCGATATGTCACTAAAGAGTTTACCAATATTTTGCATGCAACTTCCTAGATGTATGGTCGGATAAATCCAGTGTTACGTATATGCATATAACAGGTTCTTGAGATTGAGTTGCATTGTTTTTCCATGCTAAGGGTTTTGTCGAAGAAAGTTCCAAGGTTTTTCCCATATGACGCAGCCTGAATAACGCTGCCTCCGAATTCAATCTCTAAACCTTTTATCTCTAATAATCGTGACTATAGAACAATCACAATGAGTTCTGTTTTGTCCTGGTTCAATTTAAGTAAATTTGAATTCATTCAATTACCGATGTCTGACACGCAATTTAGTACTTTGATAAATTGGTCATCCTAGCTTCCACCTGGCTCACCCGTAATATGTATCTGTGAGTCGTCTGCATAGCAATGATATTCCATGTCCTGACGCTTACAGATTTCGCCGATTGACTTCGAAAACATGCAATACAGCCGTGGTCCTAACACAAAGCCTTGAGGGACTCCAGTTGCCAATGATTGGGCTTTGGACATTGGTGATCCTACGGCAATGTGCTTTGTTCTGTTGCTAAGATATGACTTAATCCAATTTAGCGAATTTCCGGTATGTCCATAGGAGTGTTCACGTCTTCTAAACAAAATGTTGAGGTCAATAACATCAAAGGCTGCTGAAAGGTCGAGGATAACAAAGATGGAACAACAGTTATTATCAAGTGCAGTGGTTAAATCATGATGAACTTTAAGTCAGGCAGTTTCTGTTGAGTAAAACGGTCTATAAGGCGATTGCTTATGATCATGAAGGTCGTCTTGATCCATATGCAGACCGATTCTAGCCGCTACCACCTTCTGAATGATTTTAAAAACGAAAGGTAGGTTTGAAACCGGGCGATAGTTGCTACTTTCAATCCCTTCCTCTTAAAAAAAGCACCAATACAATCAATAATAAACGAAAGTACTGTTATAATGGTGAGCAATACACACTTTGTATATTGCATAACTTTCTTCTTACAATAATACTGATATGACATAGCGGAATTTTTAATAGATGTGTGTGGTGGGGGAGGGCACAATATAATAATAAAATAATCTTAGTTTCAAAATTATCCGGGTCGAAATAGAATTTGCCACGGGTATTCTTAATTCAGCGTAATTCATTTAATCAATTTTCTCACGCAGCGGTGCGAGTTCTCGTAATGTATTTGAAAAAAAAGTGTAAATTAAATTGTTTATACATGTCTCATTTTAATATGTTGCAACAATCCCTTTACATGGACTTCTCATTAACTATGTTGATGTGTATGCTTACTGTTTTATGTAAATGAGTTATATGTTCCTATGCAGTACTCTCCACTTACAGAAGAAATAAAGATACCAGTTAAATCAATCTAAAATTTGATGGAAAAATATATGCGTGACTCTCGGATTTGAATTTGATATAATGGGTCATGGTTTAACGTTGCAAATGCCGACGGCTGGGTCCGCTTGTATAGACGACGTTACGAACGTTTTGCACGTAATTGTATCTTAGAGTACAACCGTTTTTGGCGTGGGGGAGGTGTAATGGTATGGGCGGCCATTAACCACACGTCGTATCGTACCGATTTGGTTATAATCAATGGCAGTCTTACCGCTAAGAGGTACGTTAATGAAATTTTAAGGCTCGCAGTTCTGCCATTGTTTCATCAACGGTATGACCTGAACTTTCAGCATGACAATGCGCGTCTGCACGTAGCCCGTTTGACGCGAAACTTTCTAAATGCCAATAAAATAAATGTCTTACAATGGCCAGCTGCTTATCCTGACTGCAACCCCATATGTTGGATGTACTCGGTCGCCGTGTAAGTCGACGTCCCCCCAGCCACGTAAAGTTCAGAAACTGATCGTTGCTTTACGGGAAGAATGGGCGCGCATTCCACGCTTCATGTTGCGTAACTTGTTCAGTTCTACGGCACGCCGATTGCGAGAAGTCATCCAAAGTCAAAGAGTCATACCCGATATTAACTTTTTTTATGGGGTGATGTATATGTTACGTAATTTAATTTAAAGTCACAAAATGCATTTTGAATTTCATGAAATTTCACACAGATGTTTAAGACTCTCTACTGTTTCAGCTCGTATATGCCATAACACTATCTCCAACTCGGTACAAAAAATTTTGAAGGATCAAAGTAAGCTAAGGCGTTTCTTTTTGACATCAATATATTTATGTTTCACTTAGTCCGCTTATAGTTTCATTCATGTCATGCAAATCGAATTTGTGTTAAATTGATGTGTTATGTATTGAATTCTCTACAGAATATTTCAGCATGTTATAGTTCTTTAGAAATCGAATATAATGCACACCCGAAATGTCACGAATACTGAAATTGAATCGGATTAAAATTTCGTGAAATAAAGGAAAACTTAAAAGATGAATAATCGAGAATGCTTATCAGTTCAGTTTTTTTTTGTAGTTTTCAGCAGAATCAAATCTTGATTTATATGATCCTCATCGAATATGTATTTGTATTATGCTGTTACTTGTTGCATAAATTAACTGTGTGCAGGTAATGTAAAGCAGCACATAACATGAACACAATAAAACATGTTTAAACCACATGGATATTGCTTCATTTTTAATAAAAGGGAAGTTGAAATGTAGAACATTGATAGTGAAAAGGCAAAGGGGATACATTTTTCCCAGAAGTTTTGATTGACACTTGTTTCGTAATATGTTTGTTAATATGTGTGGTCTAACGAATATTTTGAAATATTGCACTGTATTAGAATATTACCTGGACAATTGCGTAAACTATTGCACGTTGATGTATCTGTCGATGATCCAGGACATTTCTGCTCTCGGTTTATATCGAGATAATGTATGCATTCACGATGTCTTATTTTAGTTCCTTGGCTGCATGTCGTCGAACACGGGCCCCAGGATTTCCAGCTGGACCAATTTACAAAGTCTGTTACAAAAGGAGAGGGGATATGTAAGTTTTGAATAAAGGTTCGCACATACAAAGGATAATCGAGATATTTGTTAATTTTTTCAAGGAAGAGTAAAGGCGTTGAAAGTAACCCAGAAGTTAAACAGAACGGACACTTAAAGATATTAATGAAATAACCATTCAATTCAATGCGTTAGCTAAACACATATGAGACATTTAAGAACCCGTCAAACCTAATATTTCAGTCAAAAATGTTCTATACCTTTACTCAAGTTCTTTTTTCCTTTTATGTTTGTATTATTTTTTATTACCCAATGTTAGCTTACATCACATGACCTAGTTTTAAAAGCATAAAAAATTTGATGTGTAAGTATGCTAAGATGTATCACACCAGTTGTTTACTTCAGTCTATATTGTATTGTCCGGAGTTTTATATATATCAACGCCACCAAAGGTGTTATCTTTTACTTCAGAATGTTTTAATGTTAAAAATATTAAACAAGAAAGTTTGTAATACTAATGCGACGTTATACCAGTGTTTCAATTCCAATTAGTGTAGTTAACTGACAATGTCCTGAACTTGGAACGTTCTGCGAATATTCAAAACATTATGTTGCTAATACACTAGCAGGAAGTCTTTCGATCACAATGTCCCTCTTACTTGCAATTAAGAAAAACTTACATTCCTAATTAAATTTTAGATACATGACTAAGTTTGTTGACCTTCCGAACAGTTGTCACAAGTATATAATACGTAAACATGCATCATTTAAAATGATAAATGAACTCATTAGTATTGCTTAAGTTAATAAGTTGATATTTTTACTTAAATGTGAAATGTATTATCTACATGTTATACATAACCCTTCAATAAGTATGCAGACTAAGTACAGGGTGATGCGTTGAAAGTGATGCTACTTTGATGCTTTATACAATTGGTAAGCGGAAACATTTATGCTTAAAAATTTTGCCATTCAAATTGAAAAATTTACAAATATTAATTGAATTAAATGAAGAACGAAAATGTTGCGTCAAAATGATGTTATGAAGTCATTTGCGTCATGATTTTTTTTCAGTATGACGACGTCGAAACAGAAGGCTGCATAAATAGTTTTGAGAGTAAATGTCTAGTTTTGGTACATGTTTAAGGCAAAACAGGTATCCAGAAAATAATAAACCTGATAATTAGATTCATTTGATGTATTATGATGTATAATTTAAATAAAACTTTGAGAGTTCTATTTTAAATAGATGCTTTAATATTTAAAATAGTGTGACATTTGCTAAAATTAAAAAATAATACAATTGTGTCATATATTATGAATCACCCTGTTAATCTATATCTGTTTAGTCATCAGTTGTATAAACGATTTTATTCAACATTTCATCAGTGGGATATCTCTCTCTACATACTATCAGGAATCTAAAGTTTAGTCTAGACCTGATATTACAAAAGTACAATATATCATATCAAATTCATACTGTTTTTGTTAAACCATCTCAACTTATGCGATGTTAATAATGAGCTGTAATGCTTAAGTCTAATAAGACATGTTCTGTTCTGTATATTGGATTGTATAAACCTTTGGACATTTAAAGTGTATACATTTCATTTCTATTGTACTATCATTAAAAGCTAACATTCTGCACATCATAGTTAAAAGCTATATAAAATATTGCACAAAATAATTCTTTAAAAATGTCAAATACGAAACCAGCATCACAATCCAGTATAAAAATAACACAATATCTTATAAGAAACCTTTAAACTATTTATCTTTAATTTGTTTTGGTTATTTTGCATCAAACTAAAAGGCAATAATGATACACACATTTTTGTTTCTTCGATGAATTAGTTGCGAACTTTTTCATGATACTATTACATGTGTGTAACTTGAAATGATTTTAAGGGGAACATGCAAAGCATCTTTGTTTTTTGTTAATATGTTATCTGTATATTCTTTTACTGAAATTATTCCTTATTTAGCAGTCACACACATACATGTGTATCACACACATACGTGTGTATGTGTAAAACTTAAACCTTACACTTTCACTGAAATGCACTTTAAAACACGTTACTATTAAACATGAATAACGATCGAGTGATTGTTGTCAAACATCATTTTGCACAAATTTAGGGCATGAACATGCTCATGACAAATATGCGTTTGTAAATATTGATTTATTGCATATGTTTACTGTCTATATACTGATATAGGTGTTTCCGTCTACTGAACGAATTTAAGAAATATCTTTATATGCTTAACCTATGTACTCATGTTCCATTTTAACCTAGCATGTGAGAAATCAGGATACCCAGATGCAGTACTTTAACAAATATAATAATCGTAAGAGGTAAATTTGTATAAACTATAGAAAACTCTCTAAGAAAACTGTTACCACATGTTTTACAGGACTTCGGACACAAACCAACCACATGACTATTTCGGCAAGAATTCTGATCCAGAAGGCCAAACGTAGAACACACAGTTGATGAACTATCCATACAGACACTTCCGTCATCAAGGCTTTTTAGCGACATTACAGTGCCGGCATCTTAAAACATAAAAAATGTATCGAGCTAGACCCTTGAAAACAGAAAATGATTTACGTATACATCTAATTTGTCATAATTGTAAGTTTCATACTTAATGACTTAAACTCTATCAATATCACGACCGATATATGTTAACTGTATTTTTTTTATGATTATTAAAATCATAATAGAGCGTCGCAACATACGTCGTTAATATTCAGTGAGCTGTAAGTTCAGTTTTAAACGCGCCATATAACATATACAGTGTTACGGTGCCGTAAAACCCAACTCAATCAATCAATTTTAAACCATTGTGACTAATCTTTACAAATTGTATATATTTGCAAAGGAAATAACTATTTTTTTCAAATCAATACAGACATTTGAAAATTATTTAGGGAAAGAAAGTAAATGGTATTCTCCCCGACCCAATCGTTTATATTTGAAGTTTTGTTAGACAACCGCAAAAATATTAAACATTTATAGTGTTAACGCATTATCATACCTTCAATTTGCAAAACGACTTTATTTATATAAACAACTTTGAAAGCTAAACACATAAATTTATATTTATATGTTTTACAATATCGTGCAAAATTTTAAGATGTAAAGGTATCCCTCTTTCTTTAGAGCGAACACAGACCGCCGTGGAGTAAAAGCATTATGTGCACTTTTACACTGCAATAACATCAATATTTGCGATCATATATTAAAAACGTTTAACATATTTGAGAGGTTTAAACTTTTGTCAGTCTGAATATTTGCCGATATATGAAACATGTTGAAACATAAAACAGTTAAAAGTTATCCCGCCCGCCTTTCCGTTGTCTGTTAAGAAACGGTGTGTCCTCATAAAGATGTACCGTGTTTGCTAACTTTCGGGAAATATTCTATTTCGATAGACCTAAGCTTGTACGATATATAACTATTTAGCACCTTAATATACGGTCATCCAAATTGCCAGGAAGGTGGAACATGGCTACCTTATGATTGCTTTATATTTTGATAATCTCATGTACGAACTTGGTCATATAATTATTCTGTTTTTATTCATATTGGTTTTTACTGCAGTGTATCTGCAGAGCGGCGCATGCTGTACACGCGTACCTTTTTTTACAGATGAAACCCCCTATAGATTAAGATTCAAATACAAAGTTTCTGTTTATTATATCAGTATGAATATTTGAATGTATATATGAAAACCATGGTTTAAAACTTTGAGTTGTGTTTAGCGACTTTTATTAGCGGCTTCAACGTCAAATTGTTGAGGTATTTATCTAATAGTAAACTCTTAGTTATAAGTTAAGAGGTTACTATAGACTTACGAGATAAAGCATGGTTTACGGTACTTTTTGCAAACGGCCTGGCATACGAAACATTAAGCCTCAAGTGACCTAATATTTTATTAAAGAATGTAACTCACTCTATATATTATGCCTACAAGTTTCGCTTTTGTAAATAATAAATTGGAACAGGCATTTTGTTGAATCGGGAGATATAATACAGATTATGATACAAATGTAATGAATCTTTAGCATGAATGTACATATGACGCGTCGATTGTTTGCATACGTGCTTTACTACAACGTTTGCAGAAATAATTAGATATCAAAAAATTGCTGTATTGGGACTTCCATCAGTTGTAAAATAAAAAGCACAGTAAG
>JAULCC010178337.1:0-13130 GCA_032358795.1 Nuttallia obscurata
CTACCCGGGTGCACTCTGTGCCTGAAATAGTGTACAGAGGTCCCCCGGGGTCTTCCTCCACCGGTAATGAGCTGGACATCGCGATATGACTGAAATACTGTTAAAGCGACGTTAAATTCCAAATAAACAAACAAAACAAACAAATGGTCACTCATGCCATCCCCCATATGGAACTCACATCTGATTATTGTAATGTGATATTGTATGGCATCGCCGAGCAAGACCTTCATAAACTTCAGCGTATCCAAAACGTGTGCAAAGCTGGTGTTTAAACAGAGAAAATATGACAGTTGAATTAAGTCCATTGAATTAAGACAATAACTATCACTTGATGTTTTTACAAGCAAGTTGAAAATTTACTATTTAAGTGGTTTTGACTCTCTGTTTTAAAACAACAACTCATTCTATTGTGCAATGTCTTGCAAGTGCAATCATTTCTAACTTTTAAACTGAAGTTACTGAATCTGTGTATTTTTATCAAGTATTTTGATATTTCAACTGTTCTGAATTAAATACAATTTATTTAGAATAAATGGATTTATATGACTATGTTTAAATTATAAGATGAAAGTCATTTTAAACTAGTCTTTATATATCATATGTTTTATTATCATTTATGTTCCAAGAAATCTTTCATATCTTAATAATTTAATATGTTGTAAAACGCCATTGAATAAATAAAATTTTGTAAGATCTGGCGTTTATTCAAATAAATCAGTTTTAGTATAAATTTCGGGACATCGTTGGTAGCTATTAGAAAATCCCCGGTCGGTTCCCGGTCCACTCGATTCAGTAGAGCTTTGAGGTGTACCGATCACATGATTGGGATATACCGGGTTATACTGATCGGCGTAAGTCGGTACATACAATCGAGCCCGCTTTCTGTTTTATATATGCCTAGTGTATAGCACCGGTACAGAAGGGGCGAAACCCGGGCCAGTCACTTTATATTGACACCGACAAACAAGTCGTAATACTGAACAAAACTCCTGAGCATCAAGGAGGGAAAGACGTTTTAAAATGTTACGTTTGACTTTGTTTAGGCAGAACACAAAGTTTCCCGGACCAGAAGTGGACGCTCGATGTAAAACCATTCAGATAGGTTGTTCTTAACCCGAGATTATAATGTAAGTCGGGTCAAGAAAAATGCAAGCGCACTTGCAAAAGGTACGCCATAAATATCAAGAGCAATGTTTCTTGATGACAAGTGTACTGATTAAACAGCAAACTATCAAGAGCCATGTCGAGAAGGGTACTGATGAAAATGAAAACTATCAAAAGCCATGCTTTTTTGTTGGGAAGTATACTGATGAAAAAGCAAACTATCAATAGCCATGCTTCTTGTTGACAAGGGTACTGATGAAACAGCAAACTATTAAGAGCCGTGCTTCTTGTTGACAAGTGTACTGATGAAACAGCAAACTATCAAGAGTCATGCTTCTAGTTGACAATGTACTGATAGAAACAGCAAAACATCAAGTGCAATACTTCTTGTTGACAAGGGTACTGATAAAACAGCAAAATATCAAGTTATTTTGTAGTAAGGTTAACTTTTAATCACTTTTAACTCCTTTAAGACAAACGTTTTCTCCAATTTGTTATCCGAGGGTTTTAATTCCCAATCTTTTTATTATATTTTTTTTTTTTGTCCATTCGTACAAATGAATACAAAACATTTTCAAGCATTATATGCATTCATACTATCAGATGATAACTAAGTATTTAAACGAATGTCAAGAGGAAACGAGTGAAAGTAAAGATACACGAAGTTAATAGCATATTGTGAGTGGATATGACAAAAAGTGGTCAGCAGTACTTTTTGGAAAGATTATTTCTAACATAAATGGTATTTGATAGTTCATATGCTGTTACTACATAAGGTGGGAGAAAGGCACCCGTTTAATTGCGTGGACTTCTAATTTATCTTTGCCCTGAGCTAGTTTTTTCAATGTTAATTCTTTTTATTAATTGATTTTTAAATAGGTAGATGTTTGAAGTCAGTTTTGATAACTTGTTTTTAAATATGTGCTATTTCTCTAGTATGATGATGTAATTCTTTATATTACTGATAGGTGTTTTGGATTTATATCGTATTCAAGATCAGTGCTTTATTTGTTGGGATGATTCTCATTATATATCTTTTTTGAAAATTCCCTAGAGAGTTATCTATTGTTGAAAGAAATGTGGTTGCGTACATATTTGTACAATAGATTTCATTGTTGTTTGACTCGTTTCCCCACTTTTCATGTGCTTTAATTTGGCCATTTTTTTTCTCTGTTTCAGTTGGTGGTTATAAAATATATGTTTATATATTTATGTTGCAATGCGTATGTGAGAAAGAGGCCATGTTGTAAATTTGCATCGTTGACCGTTTCAGTGTTTAGTTTATTATTACATTCATTTGGAATGATGAACTTATTTTATTGCAGATGAACATTTCCATTTTGGGAAAGTGAAATAATTCGGTTAAGTTTTCGAAAGTATAGAATGAGCCCGAACTGTATAAATCACATATAAATCACTTATATTTGTTATGGCTTTGGTAGCCCATGGTTTCCCAAATAGACATTTATTTTCGACTTAACTGTGATTGTTGTTCCACATAATTGAGAGCTGATTTTTTCACTTTTATTTTATTATTTGATATACAGGACTCTTTCTTTAAGATACGTACTGTCTTTAAACAATTCTGCAATTAGGTTTTCACTAAGGTCACATTCGAAGATTATTTTCCCACCATATATACTTAGTATATTTAAGTACATAATTTCCACTGAACTTTTTTATCATCTAGTATTCTTTTTACCCAACTGCATATTGAAGAGTTAATGAATAGGTTGATATCTATCATTTAAGGTCCCCTTTTGAAAATTCATTTGTGATAACTTTTCTGCTTACTTTGTCTGGTTTCGAGTCCCATAGAACGTTGTACATTAATATTTTATATTTTTTATAAGTACTGTGGATGATTTTAGAAGAGTACTTAAGGGGTATACTAGTTTTGGGAGTACACATGTCTTTATTGAAATAATTTTCCTAAAACTGTACGTTTTCAAGGAATACCCACCTTGCATGACTTCTTGTGTAGACTTGAATCTGGAGGTTTGATTATTGATCTATAGAAACTTTCTTTGGCCATGATATTTAAACATGTCTCTGTGTAACCTGTTTTGGATTTTCGTAATTAAGGTACAGCCTGCATTCAAAATTGTAGACAGAATTCAATCGTGAAGAATATTTTGCGTTTTCAAATAACTACTGTAAGGACATATCTTGGAATAAGTTCTGGCGCGAAGAATTTGATAAACCTTTTAAAAATGTACTATGGGATATAAAAAAAACAACAGAAAACAGAGTTTAAAAGTATGGGTTGCCATCACCGTTTTTGTGCTATGTCTATTTGTAGAACACCACTTTTTGGTGGTGGGGGGATTCTTCAAAAAAACAACAGTCAACATAAAATATACAAGGTGACATAAAATCAACAATAAACTCATGCATTCTATTTTCTGATACTTGTATTAGACAATATTATAACCTTTCAATGTTATATTTTTACACAAAAAAATAACTTACATGATGAAAATAATAGTCATTTAACGTAGTCATAAATCACACAAGTTCATCACAGTTATGATAATATCCTGATTTCAATTCTCCCGGGTATCCATCTAAGAACAGATAATTAAAGGTTGCCCTTAATCGAGCAGGCGTTCTCTCAGTTACTGTGCTGTTTGTATCTGCCATTAATGGCCTATTTAAGTATAGTTAGTTACGATATCGTTTATAAGACGCTGGTACGGACATCGTAGCAATAATCGTGAATCGAAAACATACGATTTTGTTCATCGAAACGTACGATTCTTTATAAGACAGCCCCATAGAGAACTCGATATCATTGTTATGTTTAGTTATACATGTGTAATTCTGTAGTTTTAAGTAGGTGATATTGTGACTAATTAAATATTTCATTTCTTTGTAGCTGACCGTGGATTCTGAACCGGCCTCTTCTGATTGGTTAGTCTTTATGACGGCCTTTTTTCTAGTGGCTGTTCAGAATCACTCCAACCAGGTGTATAAATGGGTACCTGTGAAGACGTAAGCCAATGTGCCGTGGCTGCAATTGGCGCCATGTGTTAAAGGCCGACTTACAACCTGATGATCGGGGCAAAATATGTAAAGCACCTTTGAACATATGTCAAATATGAAAAGGAGGCTATATAAATGTGGTCATTTTTTTAATATTTTTTGACGGCCCAAACTATGGTCAGGTTATGTCATAAAATTTTGTCCTACGTTTGTATAAAGGGACCAGATCGTGTCGTTTGGATCACTCACTCACTCAGTTGTCCAGAGTCGGAATCGGCGGGTTTATAAATAGTTAGAAGGAGTCGGAGTCGATCGACGTGGCAAAATTTATTTCTCAATCAAAGGGAAAGATCGTCAAATGTAATTATAGTTTATAATTATAGTTTGCGATAATAATTATTATAAGAACAGATTGGCGTAATTTACTCAATTTATGAGTATCTGTTATTCTTCCTAATACGATAAACAGGTTCTTTCACTTTTTTCTTGTGATTTATGCAAGTTTCAAGAATATTTAATTTATATCAAGGCTGCCAATACCTAATCAACAACTCCACAAGTAACTGAAAAGTTTCCCACTTCCGATCCGTGATTTTTTATGTAACGCGTAATAAACAAAGATTTTTCACAATATTAAATGAAACCACAATGACCTGTCATAAGCTATTTCGGCCTTGTTAGTACTAATCCCTAACTTCATTAACCGCTAGTTAAATCAACTGTAAAAATTACCAGAAGAAGAATTAGTTAATTCTCACTATAGTCACACTAGAAACTTTGAAGTACAAATTGTGTCATTAATTACTGACTGATAGATAAGAGACAATTATTATCTTATAAGAAATAATATTAAAACAAGAAATATCAAAATTGCAATATGTCGTTTAACATGTAAGACAATTAAAAGTCTCCGATTTTCAAACAAGTCTTACTTATAACACATCCATAAGTAAAAGGACTTCAGTTTATTTGTTTTATTTTGAAACTAAAACTTTAATACCAGAATCGTATGCATGAAATACCATTTTAAATAGATAGAGGCAATGTAACTGCGCGAATTATTCTCATGGTGACATTGTTATTGTTTTTGTGACTTCATTATTTACTAGTTTAATGCATTCCATTTTTTTATGCATTCCATTTTTTATGCATTCCATTTTTATGCATTCCATTTTTGTATGCATTCCATCTTTTTATGCTTTCCATTTTGATGTCAGCCATGTATATATTTCATTGTACTTATTTTGCTCATAGACATCTCATGTCTACAGCTGTGAAGAAAGGTGAAATGGACTGTTAAGTTCTCATGCTGATATGTCTCCTTAATTAATACTTAATTATAATCTCCGTGGCTCAGTGGTTGTAGTCGTTGATTTGCAATCGCTTTGCCATTCACCCCTGCCTTGGTTGTGGTGCCGTGTCCAGCTCGGACCACTATCTCTTTCATCGGAAGAAGCTAGTCAGCTAGCTTATTGAAGATCGTCGATTCTACCCCAAGACGCCTGTTGTCCCACTACGAAACGCTGAAAAAGTCACAAATGACCTGGGCTGTGTTCGCACTACCTACAACCGAAAGAAAAAATACAAAATAAACATGATCTTGAGTTTTATGCCTCTTCACCTCTGCAAGTAACAGACAACTTTCCATAATTAGGAAGCGGTAGGGACAAGTGATTATGCCGTCACAGTGGCGAAAAATACATTAAGAATGTGAATGGGCTGAGATTCGAAACTATTTCCTTAGTTTTGACTGGAGGGCGTCTGTGGTTACCACTTAACCATCGGGCCAAGCCACGCGAAATAGAAAGTAAAATGAAACTATATTTCCCGAAAATTAGCTTCATCATGAAGGAAATCAACATTCACGTACCAGTTACGCGTGTTTATCTGTAAAAGTCATATTTAATCTCCGACGTTATAGTACGCGACACCGAGCGGATCTAAACTCACGCTTATCTATACATAATTATACATATTACTTAATCATTATAAACTTTAAGTTCGGGGCAGAAGGTTGAAATAGTTGGAATAGAAGGTTTAACTAATAGGAGGCACATACTTCTGTCTAGAACCGGTATGTATTTTTATATTATTTTTCTGATTCAAATAAACTTTTTTTAACAGCAAGGAGTGTAATGAAATCATCAACTTATTTACCCTAAGGAAAAAATACTAATATGCGATGAACATCATTAAATATTATCATTAAACTTTTTATGAAAAGATAACATCAGCATTTGTTTTAATTGATATTTGGATATTAGTTTTATATTACAAATAGCAGTTCGTGTGAATTTTAATAAGTTACAATAACGTAAACTTAAGTTATATCAGCGGTTTCCGAACTAGTATTGTAGTTACAATTTTAAGCAAGTTTGGTGAAACTTGATCAACAGCAACTGTGTTGATGACAAGCCATGGTATAATTGTAAGTATCAACTTTGACAAATGATTATGCATACAGTACATATGCATACATGAAGGGACGTACTAGTTTATTTCATACGGGAAATAAGGTATTATACTTACAAAGCAATCACCGTCTTATTACTGCTTTGGAAATCGGAAATCCCGTGTTCACAAAGCAATTTTCGGTCTCAGTTGAGTTTGAGAATGAAACTTGGTTGTTGCATACATCGGAATTGGGTGTTTTTAAGTGAACTCTGAGTTTACAATACATATTTTATACTGATTTTCTTAATAAGTATTTTATCTTGTTGTATTGGTTAAAGTAACATAGAAATTGCAGCAAACAATTTCAATCTCAAACTCAGCTGAGACTGAAAAATGCTTTGTGAACACGGGACGGAGCCTGATATATCATAGCCGTCTCAGAACAAACTGCAGCCCATTGAATCTTACCTTATGTCAAAAGAATCTTGCTGACTCCCCTCTTTGTCACAGTGGTGAAATAGAAAGGGTTCAGCATTTCTTTTTCACGTGGCCCTACTACCAAAACCTGCGTGTTCACTTCTAAAATATTGTAAATCCAATTTGCACAGCTACAGTCAAACGGTTGTTATACGCAAATCCGATTCTACCTCTAGAGGCTAATGCCCTAATCTTCTCGGCAGTGCAAGAATACATCGTCAGTACGAGAAGATTCAACTCTAAGTATTATACTTAGTTAAGCACCTGGTATTATAACATCAAGGCGCTTTCGTTTTGAAATAACCGACAAACCAAAGTCCTTAATTGGTTTACCCCGCTTTCCACACTCTTACCACCTTCAATTTTATTATTTCAGATTATTTCTTTTTTCTTGATATTAATAATCAAAATTCTTTCATCCAAATTAATTATATTATATATTTTGTTGTGTATTACATATACTGTTCTTGATAATTGTGTTTCTCGTAAAACAACTATTGTATCGATTTTGTAATTTTCATTTTGTTAGGAGAAGAATTCAATAAGATTGGCTTTTATTCCAATCCTTTCTTGCTATGATTGTATGTTAATGATATTTATAAAAATATTTGAACAATAGATATGTTTAAACTAAAGGTAGATTACGAACTAGAGATACATATCAAAGTGTATCATAATAATATTAATACTAATTATACCTTTATATTAACACTAAGGGAGATAAACACTGTGATAATTAACGTAATTTAGATGCTCCCCTATCACTATCAAAACACATAATTTTAACATATTTTCGATTTATTGTTAGACTAGTGTTTTTTTATTCCAGTAAATAGAGAAAGACAATACTCAGTTAAGGTAATATTTGGCTAGTAAAATTTACCTCTCCTTCACAAACGTTTTCTTCACGGATCGTTTACTGTCTATACATGTATGAATAAGACACAGAAAAAGTCTTCAAGACATTTCTGGGGCGTTTTCATTATATTGCTGTTTAGAAAAGAATATTTAACGTTAGCTATGATATATATTCAAGAATAGTCTGGTTGAGGCTGAGTCAATAAATAAAAATCTTAAGTTGTTCATGAAAATATGGAAAGACAGTTGGGTGAACTGAATGATACAGATGAAGTAGGTTATGTCAACATTTTAATCAAGACAGTTTGTCAAATAGACTAGGAACACCACGCTGGTCAAATATTATGCAAATAGAAAATAAATAATCTCTTTTAGACTATAATTTATATTAATTAAAATGTAATGTGGTGTATATTTTCGACTTCGATAGCAAACCTAGCAGCACAAAAGTATACCACGATGATTTTAACAATCTCTCTTATTAGCCTATATTTTATATCAATTGAATTCAAATGTAATGTCATGTTTATCTTCGACTTCGATAGTAGACCTAGCAGCACAAAAGTGCACCACAATGATTTTAACATTCTCTCTTATTAGCCTATAGTTTTTATTAATTGAATTCAAATGTAATGTCATGTGTTTCTTCGACTTCGATAGTAGACCTAGCAGTAAATTTGAACACCACGATGATTCTAACACTTGACAAACATATATTCTTACGGTTGGGCCAAGACACATTTGTCAATGATCACGTTGAAGTGTATATAAATCAGTTAATATTACATGTAGGAGTCTTTCACAAAATGAAATATCGATGTAAAGGCTGCAAATACACGGTGTCACATATGAAAGGTAGGAATGCTCGTACAGCTCTGAACGGTTATTTACACTTTTCTGAGACCAATGAAGCATTGCTTGTGGAACAACTAAGTCTGGAAATGTTTGATGTATTGCAGTCAACTGAGGAAAACAACGATGAAAGGAAAGATATGTAAGTGATAACGAAAACAAAGTTTTACTGCTTCAATTTGATAGATAACAGTGTCCGCTACAGCTGAAGTGTAAGAGTTTCTCAGAACGCTGCTCTTTAAAATGTCATAGTTGAACGTGACTGTTTTGACGTTGATGAAGTTCTACAGGGTACGAACTACAGTCGAATACCGTTACGTCAAAGTTCAAGGGACTTAAAATTTTATCATAAGAAGTATCGATAAGAAGTTCGACATAATGAAAGATGTAAAAAACCCAGACCCATGTTTGCATGTATGATACGCGCAATTGCCTATATACATGTACGTGTGAAGTGAAAATAATTATAGACATCTAATTTCATGGGATACGAATCGTCGTATCGGACTCGAGGCTTGCCGCGAGTGTGATCGGGTGTTTCCGTCAAGTACGCCGAGAGTCCGATACAACGATTCGTATCCCACCCTCCGTTGGTAATGTGTTTATTATATGCCTTTATTCTGTGTCTATGGGTTAAATTCACACAATAACATAAACTATTTCATTGTTTAATTTACACCTTTACGTTTAAGAATAAACAAAACAAGGACCTAGTTTGGTCATAATATAGAACGTTTTTTAAATCCCGCCCACTACACAGCCACAGTGGAATACGGAATCAGATCCAACTCATGTGGAATACAAAGTTCCGTATTCCACTCTAGGAATTCAAGGGAAAAAACGTGGTATCAGAGAGACGCATATAATAAGGTTACTTCTGATAGAGCTTTCTAGACCTACAGTATCGCTATGGTATATCTCAAACCAACTATTGTCCAGCATTACATAGCTTTTAAATGCTTACAGTATCTTGAGATATAGTCAGCATTTCAGTATTCCACCACAGTTGTTATTCTTTAACATAAACATCATTTCCATATACAATTATCTTTGGGCTGGCTTGTAAGTATACGAAAAATGACCATTTTGGACTTTAAACCTAAGACGCAGCAAATATTGTCGGTCAAAATTATTAATATTAGCATGGATCTATACGTATAGGACAGTTTTTTTACATAGTCTTTTTTAAAAGAATCAAGAATTTCCATTGTTATAGTGAATTATCTAAAAAAAAAAAAAAGTGCACCAAATTCACATTTGACCCTATTTTTACCTCATTTCAAACTTCCATGCGTGGCATCCCCACCCCCTTAAATCGTTTGAGATAGTTCAAGGAAAAGTTTGAGCATAGTTGCAAAGAATAACTAAAAACTGCCTTGAAAGTGTCTTGAAAGCTTTTCGCAGGTATACTATATAAATTACACTTGCATATTACAATATTACTGACATACATACAGTCTTTGAGACACCCTTCTTGTTGAAAATAGTTGGGTGTTTGGTTGTTGAAAACATTTCTTATAATGAATAGCTATGTATTGACTTATATCAGATTCTGTCAAATTTGAAAAGAAATAACAATCTATCATAACCTTGGTAATAGTTAAAATCAACGGCTATAATTTTAAATTATAATATATAAATTCAGATTGCGGCATAACACAGGCATGGGAAAGGGAGAAAATGACGGAGGTAAGTATAAGGAAGATAAATATATGTAAAGAGCCAACAAATGTTAGTAGTTTTAAAAAATAGTAGGAGAGACCAGGGTCCGAGTTATGAAATTTTACCTGAGCATGGACTTAATATCGTTCTTAAAAATCTTTGACTCTTGCTCCGTGATTGCAAATAATATTGAGAATGGACTCATTTTAATTTCTAAAATATACATGACTATGATCGGCTCAGATATATCACATGACACAGTTTAACCAAGGAAAAAGCAAGTCCATGCTCAATATCTTTTTTCACCAAAGGGCCTGCTGGTTAACTAAATTAAAACACATGATACATGTCAACCAGCGAAATGAATTAATTACTAAGCAGGAGAACGGGTTCATCCTCAAGAAAGTTTTACATACTTGGAATACTTTAAAGCATTTATTTCTAGTGTGTAGTTTTTTAAACTGTTGCCTACTTCAACGCTTTGTGAATGTAGTCAAAGGCTTGTTGAAGTTTACAAAAACGGATTCCTTAAATATTATTTTTTTCTCGTTTTGTTTCTCGAATGTAAGTTATATTACATAAAACAAATACTGCCAATTTCATCAATGCAAGTTTAGTTTCACGAACAATGTTTGGTGTAGGGTATTACATTTCTATTTCTCCTTGACAGGTCATGTAGGCAACATCTGTTCAATTGCCTTTTGGGTATATCTTGGAATAACTGCTTTTGGAATCGCCGCAATTGCTACAGGTAAGTTACTGAATTTTAATATCTAAACAACACACAAAAAGTTAGAATGAACGTCAAGTTTTAGCTAAAACAAAGTTTTGAATTTTTCTTATTGAAAAATCACCATGGGCAAGATTCATTCAAAATGTGTGGAATCTAAAAAATATACTCCTTTAGTTGAAATTTTCTATGACAATTGCGAAAATGTAAGACTTGAACCCCTTACACCCCAAAAAAACAACAACAACAACAAAAATCACACAAAAAAAACAGCAACACATAATCACCAGTATTTTTCATGTAATGATTGTTGTTGGTTACAATGAATGATCATTGACATTCTTCTAACTTGAGTAGTAATCTATATGCTTTATTGCGTTTTACAACCACCCTTGTATTGGGGGAGGGAGGGAATGTGGCTGGGTGGGGTGTGGGGGGCTGTGGGGGGGTGTTGATGTGTGTGTTACAAGACAGTTTTTCTAGCCATGCTCCAGAGTACATTCTACACTGCCACTTACCATATCAAACAGTAACTGATAGCTTAGCAAACTGAAACATCTGTGGGAGGCAACCGATATTTTAATCAATCAATCATAACAAATATTGTGACCAAACTCGGATTCGAACTTTTAACCCGCTGATTGAAAGTCAAGCGATGTGATCACTATAAAGTCATTTCCTTGATTATACAACCCATTCCTACATAACTCTCACACACATCTTAACTGATATTTTGTTTCGTTTCAAGGAGCCTTTTACATGAACGACTGTACTTTAGAGCAGTTTGTCCCGGTCTATCTATTGATAAGTGGACTATTCTCATTCTGCTATGGGCTCGGCAAATGCGTTTACGGCGAAAAAGAAGGGGATTATGGAAAATTAGCTAGGATATGCGGCTATATCTGGGGTTTCATCGGTTTATTGATCAACATTTTTTGGGTATTTTTAGGTAAGTAAATCAAAACATCTATATTGATTGTAATTAATAATTTAATATGCAGCGCATTTCTCTGAAGGATTTGTGGATAATACGTATTTAGATGTAGTAACACCATCAATATATACTGGTATTTCTCCGAATTACATGCGTATAGAAATACTATTACTATGTAACAGAAGTGCTCGAAGTATGTGCACATAGTACAGAGCACATAAGAATGACACCATGTCGCTAGCCAAGAAATCTGCATTTGCCAACGGAAAGAGAACGGTGCAGAAAAACACCTCGCAATAAGCAGGACAGCTGGTTTCGTAAGATGGCTGATGGAATCTAGGGATATGCAGACAATTACGACACAAAGCGTTCTTAACGATGCTTTAAAGGCTAGATACGCACCCCAGACCCTCGGCTCTTCGCCCCTCCTTAATGCTGATGAGACGCCTATGCTAACCGAGAGGAATAAGGTACTTGAGCAGTTATCTGAGGACTTTAACAGTGTCCTTAACCATCTTGTAGACATCAACGACGAATCCATTTCCCCGCCTGCCACAAGAAGAGAAACAAAAGAACATCGACACCTTCCCATAGTATATGGAGTAAAAAACGCAGTGAAGCGACTATGCTCTGGCAAAACGCCAGGCTGCGAAGCAATCCTGCTGAGGTAAACAAAGCAGGAGACCCTGCCACGACGCAAAAAGCTAACAGGACTTTTCCAGTCTATGCGGAAAAGGTGAAGGGACAGGTCCTACAACAACTGAAAGATGCCAGCATAGTCCATATCATGAATAGGAAAGGTAACTGCCAGGTTTGCGACAACCATCGAGGCATCTCCCAATTGTCCATTGCTGGGAGGATTCTAGCCTGCGTCTTGCTCATCCGCCTATTACATCATTATTATCTAAACCTACTCCAAGAAAGCCAGTGCAGCTCCCGTGCTGAACGTGGTACGGCGGACATGATTTTTGCTGTGCGTAAACTCCAAGAAAAACAACACCAAGTTAGCGACCTCTTTCTTACCTGTGTTGATCTGACCAAGGCTTTTGATACGGTCAGCAGAGAAGGCATGTGGAAAATCAGGGAGAAGTTTAGCTGCCCAAACAGGTTCATCACAATCGTCCGGCAGTTCTA
>JAULCC010178448.1:0-13129 GCA_032358795.1 Nuttallia obscurata
AGCTGGACGTCGCGATATGACTGAAATACTGTTAAAGCGACGTTAAATTCCAAAAACAAACAAACAAACAAACAAAACAAACTATCATGTGTTTAGCAAGAATCCACTTTTTCGAGACCTTACGTAGTCTACAGACTTTGAACTGTTTTTGTACAGCCTGACAACTTTCAAATTACATCCCTTTACTTTAAATAAAGAGTAATCTTTGGATAACAGTCTTTGAATCACGTCGGTCGTATTCAAAAATGTTTTGCTTTAATTTCATTTACACAAGCATTGTCTCTGTGGTTTTGTCTTTCACTATATTTTTTAGTCACTGATATATACTTTATTCTGACTCAATGTTGGGTTCTATGTTAAACCTATAAGATTTTAATTGCGTTTCTTTTTTTCCATTAGTATACATTGGTGAAATCACACTGAGTTTAACACAAATGATTATATTTACATATTTGCATATGCATACAAAGAACGGGAAGAGACCAGCTGTTTGTTTATGTTTGTTTATTCGAATTTTTAACGTCACATTAACAGTATTTCAGTCATTTGTTTGTTCGTTTGTTTACTTGGAATTTAACGTCGCTTTAACAGTATTTCAGTCATAACGCGACCTCCAGCTCATTACAGGCAGAGGAAGGCCCCGGGGGACCTTTGTACACTATTTCAGGCACAGAGTGCACTCGGGTAGAACCGCCGACCTACTGCAAGCCAGCTGGAAGGTTTCCTCACATGAAAAATCCGAAGTGCCCAGACTGGGATTCGAACCCACAGCGGTGAGGGGCTGAGAAATTGCAAGTCAACGATTATAACCACTCGGCCACGGAGGCCCCTTGACCAACTGTAATTACTATGTACCCGCTTCTCTCTCTGTGACGTCCATTAGCCCTTTGTGGAAGAAAGTGACGTGGTCATGGTTTATAGAAAGTATGAAACTCGTTAACAGAAACTTCAAAACTCAGCAGAGCTTCGTTTTGTACAGTTTCTGACAACTTGTTTTATAGTTTTAATATATCATAACCATTCATGTGAGATCCTCTATGTCGTCGTCCCATAGTAATTTACTCGCCCTATATAGTGTCACTGGGATAGTATTGAATCAGCAGCTCTTGTATTTTGAGGAGAGTGCTTTTTACTATATTACCACATCTACAAAATACATGTGTATTCCAATTAGACTAGCAATACGGTTTTTTTTTCAAGTCACTACGAGTAAAAGACATGAGTCATCCGTCCGTACATATCAACAGAACGTTATCATAAAAGAATCTGTCAATGAAGTGAAATCAGGTCAGTTAAAGCAAAGGCACCATATGCCATCTTCAAAGATGCCACCACCATCTTCACATCTTAATAGTCATTCTCTACATCTGTAACAGCATCTAAAGGATACACTTGCCATTAGCAACACTCATATGAAAGGTTTCATTCCATTGATTTTGAATTGTTCAAAAAGGCTGTCAAAAGCATTACCAGCGTTATACAAAGAGGTGATATCTGGGTTTCCCCTAACTCTCCCGGCGGCTTTACCAAATGGATTTGCATTTGCAAACAGAACGTATCGTCTTACCAGGATCTGCACTGTTTGCAATATGAAACAGTCTGACCGTAAAACTTCCCTTATAGTTTCACATGGGCTCGTATGTATCTAAACATGGGTTGTTCCATTATAGATATATGGGTTCTAAAGAGTTAACAAGTCTAATCAAGCCAAGCAGGGGGGATGTAATATTCGTTAGTGTGTTTATATCCTTCTAAATTATCATTGAACAATTCGCGTCCTATCCAGGTCTGAAACTAATAATTATTTACTGGTTAAACGAGACAATAAGATGCATTAACCTTGGTTAAATATCCCAAGATATATGTTTAACCCTTGTCACCGAAAGTGACTGCAGCTGAGATTTTGATTGCATTTTGCTCTTATAGGTTAAACGTTTACCGATAGTAATAAATCAGCTACTTTAATATACATAAGAGATATTGGGTAGAGATGACTTTTGTAGAAAGAAAAGCAAAACGAACAGCGAGTGTTAACTCCTTATGTTTAAAGTTACCAGTAATTTAAAACATGGCGTTAGTACTGAAGTGACGTCATAATGCTTTATCGCATTAATGGTACTTCAAGAGTTTTAATTACACACAGTTGTAAAAGAGTGTGCACTTAATTCATTTTATTTTTTCATCGTTTATTTTTCATAAAACATATATTTTTTTGCATAAAAATTTGAACGAGTTTATGTAGAATTTGTTGAGCATCTTACATTTTTAGTTGCGGTCGTTTTGTGTGAATTTTTTCATTCGAATTAGAACAGGGGTTCTATGTCTATGTATGATTCTATGTAGAATCAATGTACACGCTGTCACTAACCGGTATTAAAGGAAAAGGCAACCCAAAATTTGAATACTTCTGCAATTGAAGTTTATGCTAAAAGAATAACAAAAGTGAAATAATTTTTAAATTCTGCCTAAAATTAAAAAGAAGCTGTAAGAATTGCAAAGTTATAAAATTGTGGAAGCTAATTTGCATAAATTATGCAAATGAGCTAGAGGGTGTTCTGAAATTGGTACTAAAAGGGCTTATAACGTTTTTATAAATGAACTTTACTTAGGGTTTTATTATCATTTCTGTAGGCTGATATCAAAACCTAAAGTATCTAAACAAAACAAAAACACGAAGTAAAAAATAAGAAACAGTATTATTTTCTGATTAACTAATTATAGGAATGTGGGAGTGACGTCACAAACTTCAAGATGACCACCATCATGATCCGCCATTCTGTAAATTTTAAAAAAGCAATATTTTTGCTTATATGAAGTCCAATTTTTAAACTTCTTTCATTTTTGTGAAAGAGTTTATTATATCTTGGATATAAGACCTACTTATTTTTAGAGCTGCCTTTTCCTTTAATGACCTTTCTGTCATGATATAGGGGATATCTGATAAGTTTTTTTAATATAAAATTTTATTAGACGAGTCTAGGAATCGTCATATGCGAGCTTCTGACGAGCTTAATAAGGCTTCCAGGACGAGTCTAATAAATTTTATAAAGAGTGAAAACGAATCTGATGTTCTTTTTATCACATGTCAATACAACACGAGGTTAATAAGATTTTTCATATTGATTTTGTGACGTCATCGGTTCTTATATGTAACGTATTGTTTGCATCAGAAAACACGTGATGATTATATTACACCGGAAATAAGCAGCGTCATGTGATAAAAACACTTTTACCAGAATGCAGAATGTATTTCAGTGATCGAATTTTAAAACACAATAAAACTAGTATTCGAACATCTTGAATTGTCAGGTTCATTCGTTCAGCGACGATTTTCTTGTTTATTTTCTGCCACAGGCGTGTCTTGGAATTGGACAGATTTAATTCTGTAAATAGATGAATATGATATGACTTCTATTCGTCTAGACATATATTTACCGTATCAATGAGAACGACGACACAGGTCTATCGCTAAGCGGATTTCATCCTGCTGAGACAATAGACATAGAGTTATGTAATAGACATGCATCAACATGCCTGGATTTATTGTCCTTAATGAAACTTTAATGACCTTTGATAAATGCGTAGAGACTTGGGGAAAGTTTATTGGACAAAGGGCATAACAATTAAACGAACCCGTTACGCAAAACATCTTTCCTAGTGTTTGCCCTGCGATGTTGATATTTACGCCTGGCTTGATAGCTAACATGCCCGGAAAATATTCGACATGGCGGCGGGATACTGTGAGGGCTTTGAAGAGGCGGATGCAGCATATTTTCACGCCGTTATTTTGTGAGCTAGTTACTGTACAAAGTTAATGTATTTTTTTTATAAAACATTGTTACATGCGCGCGCCTCTTTAGCCGGTACAATTCGTCCTTGGAATTTTGTCACATTGGCATTTTAAGTTTGTCAAAGTGTAGGTTGGGCTTTGCACTTGTCCCGCAAATGGCAAAGGCTGGTGTATTTTGTTTCCGAAAAGTCGGGTGTTTGTTGTTTTTTTGGGGGTGAGAATGTCACAGCCTATGACATATAAAATTCCGTGTACATAACACTCGTTATGGTAGTTATATCGCCTCTCCTACGCCCAAAGGTGGCGCTATCAACCAACAGTTTAAAAACATTCCTACCTTTTGTTTGTTAAATTCAAATAACTACTCGTGTTTCACAAGGGTCCATGTATTAAAATAACGTATTTTAAGTTTAGTTTAGAAATTTCTGAAATGTAATTTATTTATTTTTGAGAGATGTTGTTTAATAATTTTCACATTGTTTCCATGAATCAAACGGAAACAAATTGAAAATAATATAGAGTTGAGCCTTAATTTTTTGTACCATATCTACTTAACATTTCATAATGTAAAAATGTCAAGCATCGCAACTATGCTAGTGGTGAAATGGATATGATGTCCGCCTTTAGTTTGGGATGTTGCATGTTCGAGCCCCAACGGGGGCGTTTTCCCGATCTTCATCAAAACATAAGGAACTGGTTTCACACTGGAAATGGATTCGAATGCATTTCTGCAAGCCACGAGCTGTCAGTAAAATCGAGCTCAAATAAATAAGTTAAAACCAGCAATACCATCTGTTTTATTAAGAAGAAAAAATCCTTTGTTATATAGGGTTTGAAGAGTTGTAGATAATAAAGGTTTAGCTTCTGGGAACAAAATAATTGATATGCTATTTATAACAAGTTGCTATACGATTGTCTTGAACTGTTTCAGCTTATATGTAAACTTACATTAAATTATTTCATTCACAAATGACTTTAGTTTGACATTAGGCGTGGGCTATATTCAAGTCCTCTCCTGACTTAAACGCATTATGAGATGAATGTTTAAGTGATCTTAACGAGCCAGAAATGCATTTATCATGTTTTACTTAAAATTAGGAGTTATATAAAATACTGGGTTATGGACATTCCTTGTTTCAATTAAACTTATTTAATTTCAAGCCATGTTTAAGTAAAAGTTTCTTGTAATTGATCATTTTCTTAGCTCTTAATCATGCAGTGTTGGTTTTGATGTCGCTATTTAATAAGCAGTAACATGGCTACTTAACGCGTACCTCAAGTCCAGCCAGTGTTAATGCATCGAATTGCCACTACACAAATGTTTATATAACATTATCCCCTTTGACCTGTACATGTATGGTACAAGACAAAATAAGTGAGACTACAAGAATAATCAACAGGAATGCCTTTAAAATATTAGTTTTTAGCTATATTTTTGAAAGTGTAAGAAAGAAAATTACAGGGATATATAACATGTCAATATTTTTCTTTAGCTTATCTAACCTTTTCCTATATATGTCTCTCCTTCACTTTCTCTGTCTTTGTTTCTCTCATCATGTCTCTCTCCTTTTCTCTATATCCTAGTAATTTTCATTGTGTCTCTCTCTTTCTCTCTCTCTCTCTCTCTCTCTCTCTCATTTTCGCCCTCTCTCTCTTTCTCTCTCTGTCATCTAATCGAGCCAACCATTAAATCATTAGCAGACTACTGGTTATATTTTCTATCAAGCGATACATCTTTTTATTCCTTCCAATTCCTATCAGTAAAAAGCATTTTAGCATGATAAAGCCATTTGTCACCATTTATTGTTATCACACTTCTACAAAACTTCGAGCCATTACGAAATACTTTATATCCGTATTTGCTCATAGTAGCAGAGTTCTGTTCCAGCACACTGAGAGCGACCGTATCAATCGACCAATCAGAAATCAACAGCGAAAACCCATTAACCTATCATGTTGGAGCCTATCTCGCGCGGTCTTGCTATGCGTTTTACAGGATAAAGCAATTTCACCAGACTAAAAACGATTGTGTTTTGATTCCATTGCATTTCGGGGTGGCTAGTTTTTGTGGGATATTTGTTTGATTTTTGTACCAATTTATTTCTGATCGTTTATTATTTCGGCTTCAATAATTGCTTGTGTTGTTGGTTTTTTAGTTCAGTAGAAGAACATGGTTTTATTAATTGTGTATCTGTGGAAATAAATTTAGTTATTGGAAATGTTTCATTCACTTAAAACCTAATTATATTTCAATCGGTTACTTTACAATTCATAAATATTTAGCCGAAATTGCCTCTAAATGATATATCATTCCAAACTTTGTAAACTAAAAGGCAATTACCTCACGTATAATTTGTAATATAATGTCTTCATTAAAAACATAAAAATACTGGATGAAATTTTCGTATTAAATAAGTTTTTTTTTGCGAATATTAAGCTACATTTTCATAGTATTATTTCTCTAACACTTTGTTGCTGAAGCAACTGTAATTGATAAATATTCTTTGCACACACTGCATATTTATTAAACAAGAGTAAAATGACAAAAAAATAAATATCCCGTATCTAGCCAAGTAATTTCAGATAAAACTGTGATAATACGCCTCTGTGACATTTCCATTTATTAATGGATGGACAAAATTTGTCACTGCAACTCTTATAAGATAGTAATTTATTGGCAGTATCAACACATCGATGTGCACGGGTATTCTGAAACTTTGACTCATACTTTTGTAAGTCATCTCTAGAGATAGGAGCTACTTCCATTGCGCTTTGAACTAAGTCATGAAATAAGGAGCTATAAGTTATAGGAATGAACAACTTATCACTTATCACTTATTACTTATTATTTTTTACCAATTAATTTAAGATTGTGATAAATGTGGTACCATATTATTGACTAGCTTCAAATGAATATGTTTTTAGGAGGATGCAAGGATAGGTATTATAATTTATATTTAATAACATAAATATATCACACGAATAAAATACTTGAAACATGAAAACAGTGAATATTGGAAAAACGAAGAGAATACATTAGAATGTATTTAAGATTTAATAATATTAAATAACTTTTTTACGTAAGAGCAATAGTTGGCGTTTGTTTTGACGTAATCATTCAATAATGAGATAGACTGTGTAGTGTGGTTTAGTTAAAAGATTAATCGACCTATGTAGTTTGCAGATTTCCGCGGTATTTTCCGGAAATCTCCGATTGGTTATTATTTGTATGGGGTTCTTAAATACTACGGCTAAAGCATAGTACTAACATGTTTTTTTTAAATAATTTTCTTTTATTTTGTTATTGTTTAAAATGAAAAACTCGCGTTTGAGACGCCCACTAGAAGACACTTTCATTAAGTATGTGAGCCATGCTATCTGGGGTTTTATTCGACGTAACCTCATACGATATCTAAGTTAAAACAACAGTTGGAAACACGTTTCATTTTTCTTATATCGTAAATATATTAAATGTCAAATACAGCTTTTCAAATTTGAACATTATCCTGGGAGAGAGAGAGAGAGAGAGAGAGAGAGAGAGAGAGAGAGAGAGACCTCTTCATCTGTTTTAGGCCACGCTTATGGGGGCAAAAGACACACAAACACACACAAAAAAACTATTTTTTATTTGTTATCTTCATTCGAAACAGTAGAGGGTATGTTAGTTGTAAAGTTAATCTATATGTATTACTATCAAATTAGTTGTTGATCCATCTAAATATCCTGAGTTTAACGAAATTATTGTCAAAGTCTTTCAGCAAAACATCAAAGGCTCCATTTAGATCGACATTATTTCTCAGCACATTTCTGTGGCATTTCATCACCATACATGTTAAAATCGAAATAAGATATTGATATAATACACTATGTTTGCTTTGTCAAATTGTGTATATGATGTGGGCGAGGGACTTTACATAAGGGTGTAATAAAGTGTACTTCAACCCCCTTTTATATATATCATATGCAAGTAAAAATGTTTATACTTTCAAACTGATCTGCCTACTCAAGACTATGAGATTAAATAAATTGATAAACAAATATTTTAATAAGGCATACAATGGAGCCAATTTTCAGTGCCTTCACACAGGATAAAGTTTATGAAAAGCGTCATAATCACGTGATCTTCTAAGCAATCGGGAACTAACCTTTCTCCTGTGTCTTGATGTTTTTTCTAATGCTTATCCTACATGTATACGTTTCTTTTTTACATTCTTTCTACGTCATGTTTCCATTTAATCCTATGCATGTCTGAAAAGAAATGTCGTGGTTTTATTTTGCACTGCTGCGAATTTCTGTGAACATTAAAAGCACGCCAGAAACGGGCTACAAAAAAACAAACATTTTCTAGTAATATCCGATTTCAAATGTCGAAGCGTCGCATGGCCTTAACCAGATCAGATGGCAAAATTTATTATCAAATTAGAAACCAGCGATGAGTTTGCCTTTCATATCGACTATTAACTATTTCGTAATAAACACGTGGGTCTAAATATGATAAAGGAATTATATTGATTAATTGATGAAAGAAAGAAAATCAACCAACCAACCAACCAACGAATGAACGAATGTATGTATGTATGTATGTATGTATGTACGTACGTACGCGTGTGTGTGTGTGCGTGCGTGCGTGCGTACGTACGTGCGTGTATGTATGTATGTATGTATGTATGTTTGTATGAATATGTGTGTGTGTGCGTGCGTGCGTGCGTGCGTGCGTGCGTGTATGTATGTATGTATGTATGTATGTATGAATGAGACAGTGAAGTCACGTGTGAAGGCATTGCTACAAAGAGAAGACCAATAATTTCTTTTCGCAGCATTCGAACAATCTTACCCATGGCATACTCACACACCCATAGATAGCATTTGAATTCATTTTTATTCGTAACTTGCATTGTAAGATTAATTCTTACACTCTGAATATCAACTATCAAAAAATACATTACAAACTATCATGATATTTCATAACTTACGGAGAAATATGTTTTTAATTCTCATACACGTCACACTTTTAGAGCCCGAACATTATTCTGTGATAATGACGTCCATTTTGGTATTTTTAGTCATCACAAAAAGAATTGTATACGTTTTATAGGCCCTCTCTTTTAACGATTATTGTTTTAGCAAGGGGAATAAAACCTTATAAAGTTACCCATAGCTCAACTATTGCCAAGCTTAATTGCCATATATAAAGTATTTTTATCACCATGGAAACAAAACAATTACGTTTGATAAATTCAACCACATATCAGAGACTCTTTTTCTGATAAAAAACAAACAGGTTTGCTACATATCAGGAAATCATCTTCGATATGAAACATGTATTTTTGGGTTTAAGAGCTAATCTTTTTCACCAGTAGCTGTCAAAATTCCCCAAGGTCTAGTTTTTCTTGTGCATGTTTCATAATCTTAAAAATTCATCTATGTTCGTCGTTGCTTATTGGGTCTTCAGGGAGTAATATAACTGTATAAGCAATCTCTAAGCGTATGACTAAAATGTGGAGTGTCTATTCGGATCAGAAGAAGCCTATATCACCATGGGTTTAATTTCAGCTGGCGAGGAAGTGCCAAAGACGGCTTATATTATCAGGGAAGATGGCACGATAGGTAACAATAAAAAGCGACGTACTCATAAATCATATCCTCTC
Organism: Nuttallia obscurata; assembly: GCA_032358795.1. Lineage (NCBI taxonomy): Eukaryota > Metazoa > Mollusca > Bivalvia > Cardiida > Psammobiidae > Nuttallia > Nuttallia obscurata. Next base: position 9,439 of record JAULCC010178448.1, read on the forward strand.
AAAATTGTGTTTCCATAAAAGACAGATTAGAATTGATGATGTGATTTTTTAAATTTTTATATTGTATAGCAAAGATTACTAAACCAATGTAGGAAACAAAAGGTTGGCAAAATAAATATTTGAACAGTTGGTTGCAAAAGAAAAAAACAGTCTTTGATGACGTTAAAGAAAAAGACAACCTAAAAAATGAAAACGATATGAAATTAAAGGTTATGCTATTAAACAAATAACAATATTGAAAGAATTTTGAAATTCTGACTGAAAATAAAGAAACTGTTAGTATTTGAAATCAATGAAACACTTGAAACTTATTTGCATTAATTATGCAAATGAAATATTGTAGGTCCAGGAATCAGTACTCCAAGGGCTGATACCTTATGATACATGAATTTTATTTAAACTTTTATAACTGTGTCCATAAAATTTAGTATTTAAGCATAAAACCATAAGGATATCTTTAGCAACAGTATTATTGTTTGATAAATAAATTACAAGAGTGCGGGAGTGACGTCATAAACTTCAAAATGGCTGCCCCCATGATCCACCATTTTGCTAAACTGAAAATAGCAATATCTTTCTTACTAGAAGTCTAATTTCCAAAATTATTTCAGTTTGTAATTGGCTTGACGATAGCTTGCATATAAGATCTACTTAGTTTTAGTTTAGGGTTGCCTTTTCCTTTAATGTGAACAACATAATATGTGAAAAGTGCATCGACTTCAGCTACAAAGCGGGTGAAACCAATAAGTATGACTTAAATAATTCCTGGAAGCGTTAAAGGTAGATAAATGGTACTTGAAAGTTTCATTATATTTGATGAATTATAACAAAAATACTACGTTTCATTAACCTTTAGCCTGCTAAGGGCGACCGTGATAGAATTAGCAAACAGCTTGGATCCGGAGTATATCGGCGTCTAATCAGGATATAAGCTGTTTGACACTTGGTCAATTGTTTCTCCAAGTATTGGGCGATTCTGAAGAAGTTTTAAATCTAGACAGACGACAGTTTAAGCAGACGACATTTTTTTCAGCAGGCTAAGGGTTAAACGGGTATCTCAATTTAAATATATATAGTTATGTTGTTTTGAACTCATTTTGTTTCATTTTGAAATGTGTTAATTGTAAAGGTAGAACAACGACAATGAAAAACGGAAATATATGGTTAAAGAATAAATATCAGACCAACAAAGACAATGAAAAACGGAAATGAATGGTTAAAGAATAAATATCAGACCAGAATGTATTGAAGAACGGTATATAACGGTAGCAAAATTAACTACTGAGTAAAGAAATGACAGGAGAGGATTAAAAAGAGAGCAAGATCAATACTTATTTCCAAAACAGAAATCCGAGAAAGACAAAAAAATATGTTTAAGACAAAAAAAACAATGAACATAAGAAATGGAAGGGAAAAGGATATATCTCTTTCAGGCATAAGTTGCAACTCGATATTAACTTAGTTGACATAAATTTGAATAAAATATAAATACTAGATGTGTTTTATATTTCTTATGAACGTCTCAAGCGTGCAAGACGTCTTGAAATATAATTTAAAATATGATCTATTGACAGTAATCTCAAAAAGAAATAGACAAACTTCTTTCTTATATCAGAACATCACAAAAAACAATGTCTGGAGACGAAACGTATAAAACGTATATGGTTTTGGGGAGGCGTACCATATGGCATACTGGAATCTCCAGAGAAATGAAATGTAATTTTCCACACGAAATGACAAATAAAGGCAGCAAAAGAAATACAACATCGTCAAAAGCAATAAATAAAAAGGTAACAATGTCTATAACAAAAACCTGAGTGTTTCCCAAATGATTGCTTTTAAGTTTTAAAACTATACAAAGACCGTGCCAAAATGTATATCCTTGAACATCAATCGTACAGAGTATTCGTGTAAAACTAATATTTGCATTATTTTCTATTATATCTGACGATACAGCTTTTGCGTCATGATTACCTAAATCTACAATCCTGCAAGCTAAGCCGCAAAACAATGTTTTCAGTAATCCCGGTTTCATCTTCACAATCAAAAACAAAAGATTATTCCCTCGACACAGTTCTGCAATAAAATCTTAGCTTTCTGAGGCAGGCCTTTCAGTTTCCATTTTCCTAACTTCCTCTGATTTTTTAACAAACAAGTTCATTAGAGCTAAAAACATGTCACCGAACCCAATTGCTCCCCGTCGTTCCCCGGGCATGCGCACTGAGGTAATCTAATATAACCACAGATGTTCCAAGATGAGTGTATTATTTTAAAGGCCGAGTTTACTTTTTGTAGGGGTTCGATATGTTCGATATTCCCATTTCATGCGACCAGGATTCTGATAAATTCACTAACCAAATTCATTTACAGCGCATTATTCGGGAATGTAGATTATCATCGGGCAAAAATCTAAGACCCGCTAGGAACAAACGGACGCCAATAAGGTTACCGCAAACTAGTACCGTGCGTAATTAGATTTTTTCTGTATGACAGAATATTATGGAAAATTAAATTTCAGACCTTCTTACTCCCGAGCAGGAGGAGAGTGACACGTTATTTATTTTGTGTTTTAAATTGATGTCCGAGGGCTGCGTACGTTCTCGGAAAATTAGATTTGCCGCGAAGATATAGGGAAGTCCTGGAGTTTTCTACTATGATTAGCGAACAAGAAATGTACTAATTTGTTCTTTCAGTTTTATTGGTAGTCTCCGGAATTATGCCTTTTTAGAAAGTTTATAGTGCCACGGCGAAGATTGGAGCGAAGAGAAGGGATTCAAAGAACGTATGATATAAATATTATATATGTGTTGTCAGGAACTGTTTGGGAAAGAGAGAGAAAGCGAGAGAAAGAGAGAACGGGGCAATATAGAGGGATATAAAGAGCAAATGGAGAGAGTTGATCAAAAACTAAATTACTAGAACGTGTCATAAATTATGTGAATGGACATTGGAAAGGCATATGTGTGAGGAGGGGATAGAGAGATGGAAAGAATTAATTCACTTTTGAAAATAAAATACCATGCTTACAGAGACAAAATTAGATGAATAAAGACGAAACTTGGTTATAATGATAGTGTTGTTGTTTTTAAAACTAACCGGCCGTTTTTTTCTATACATGTTAGTAATTCAAACACTTTTCAAAGGTACATATAAACATATTCATTGAGTTTAGGTAATATTCATTAAGTTATTTAAGAATGATAATGTATCAGATATATGTATTTCGGAAAAAATAAAGTTTCTAATTCAACAGATTGTATCTTTTGTTAGAGTTAAAAGACACTCTTTCTGTAAAAAGGTGTGTTCGCTCTCTCATTTTTGAGTATAGGCTAAAACAACTTCGTGTACATGTTCTTTCTCTTAAAACTTACTAGCTAATACATTTTATATGTTTTTACTCTCAGATACTAATGAAATATTTATAACGGAACAGAAAAGTAATTTAATTAATAAGACTTTAACATTTGAAGTTCGTCGTCATTACAAACAACTTACATGTGCGTAGTAATGGTAAAACATATATGTAGCTTTTAATATACAATTGCGAGAGTGATAAAAACACGGATTTTTTTACAAAATGAATAAAACGTACATGTATATATAAAGCAATATAAATATATTTATCACATGACGTTGCTTATTTCCGGTGTAATATAATCATCACGTATTTTCTTATACAAACGACACGTTA
>JAULCC010178670.1:0-13127 GCA_032358795.1 Nuttallia obscurata
CATCACTCACTTTATACATACACGTATTTGAATGTTTTAGCTTTATCCAAGCGCTTCTGTAACCAAGGATAACAAGTAACCAATTGTAAGGCTTAACTATGTACATGTAGCGGTTACAAATGAATAACCATTTGCAGACCCTCTGGAACCTATCTACTGCGTATACACCATCGTTATGGGGATATGTTTTACAAATTTTAATGATAAAACAAGTTGTTTGAGATTTTAAGATGGTTTCAAAAGCCTCTGATCCAGACTTGAAAATGAGTGTAACGAACTCATCAAAAGAAAGCGTCTATGTTTTCGGATTTATTTTTAATCTTCAAAAGCTTATAAGTAGGCTGTTGTTAATATTCAACGTGTTCCTTATAAACAATTCACTGTTTCATGCAAGAAGCAACGTGTAGGTGAACGATATTCTCGAAGTATTTAAACACCTACGTGTTGTGCTGAATCAAGATTATTCTAATCATAAACTCTTTCGTTGTGAGAAAGTTACATTTTTTCCTCATTGAAGCACAATGTTTATGATATTTATATCTCAACTTCTCTTATCACAGCGTAATAAATACTTAAAGGCTGGTGTAAGAAATATCAAAATCTAAACAGATTTACATTAAATAACTAAATCTCTGAAGCATCATTTTGACTACAAAGTAGTATTTAAATCAACACAAAAGCAAAGAAAAAAGCAATAGCAACGATAAATGTGGACTCTGTCTAAGCCACACGCACACACACGTGTATATATATAACGCTACCGGTCTGTTGCGATGGCAGGAACATGACTCCATACGAAAGATATAGCGAAACGTGACGACGTTTTAGCTGAAATCAATTCAGCATTGTGACATTGCTAATCAATGTAACACCATTTTATATAACAAATACACTGTTAGTACGTCTCCCTGATGCAATAAGAGCGAACAATTCATTTATCAGTTAAGGCAGTTATTTAGTGTTAAAAAGTAATCATCGAATGGGCTGTATAAAACCTTACATTTACAGCGACACTAAACCATCCTCAGTTCGCAGTATATCACTCTATGTATATTCTGTATAATAGATTTTGACGTGAGGCGTTAAATCATTATTTAGCAATACAAACTAAAGGTGACATGTCCCTAACAAATGTCGGAAGTAATTAGTTCAGTTTGATTTAATGTCACTTTATCTGATCATTTAACATTTAGGAAATAAAATTTATAAAACTCAGCTAGGTGTGTTTGACACGTTACTGGTTTTACGAGTAGTATATATTACAGTTATATCATAGAATCAGATATTAATCTTATTTTACATTTTCAAAGTTCTTTGGTATTTTTGATGTTTATTTCTATAAATAGAGGATATTAAAAGAGTGTGTTTGCATTATTGAATTAATTGAACAAGTTGAATAAAGCGATATGTTGCGAGCCGCTGACTATGCTGAGTGCTGTATTCTTGAACGAGATAATTTCAAGGAAGGCGGTTCTGTACTGGTTTGGACGTCCATCGACAATAGTCATCGCTTTCCACTAATCGTCATTAATTCATTTTAAATGCTTAACGTTACCGCGATGACATTCTTGCTCATCATGTCATTCCTCTGTTCCACAACAACGCCAACATCTCGATTTTCCAGCTAATGCAACATTTCACATAGCTAGAGAAATTGTAAATTTTCATATTACAAATAACATTGATTTCATATATGACTGGCCTGCTAGAAATCCTAATCTGAACCCAAAGTGGGCACGCCTGTGCTAATATGGTCAAACGAGTGCTATGTCGTCCCAACCCACCCGCTTACGTCAACGAACTTCGTCAAGCACTCATTCAGGAATGGAACAGTATTTCACAGGCATATATCAACAATTGCTTCATTTATAAGTTCCGGCGATACATTGTAGTGTGGCCAAAATGATGTGGTCATATTCGTTATTAATTAAGTGTTGTTTTGCTTTTAAACACTTCCTTACTTGATCATATTTTCACCAATTTTATGTGAACCTTTAGATATTTTTATGTACAAAACGAAGTATTACTAAACACTATTTAAAAGCGTATAAATCATAAAACATAGACTCTCCAGATTCGTTTTCATCCAGCTATACTCATACACATTAAGAGGAAGAATCTTGTTTTTGTTCAGTATATTTTGCTTAAAAGTTGACGGAAAAAATCACTATTAAACAGTTACTCGAGCTATTCTACTTTCTCATTGACAGTTTTCTGGTATTGACAACGTTAAAAAGCATTGAAAATATATCACTTTCATGAACTGATAAAAGTAAGCCTACAAATACCCATTTATTAAACTAAAGGTTTTTTATTGTTTTTGTATGTGAGCCTCAACCACTCTAAAAAACTAAGTAGGTTTTTATTCCAACATAATTTCTATCATCTATATGATTGATATATCAACGACTGGCTTTTAAATGACATAGTATTTTACTTGTATATATATTTTCAGTGTTACCGTAACTTTACTGTATGCACCGGAATGGTATTATTCTGTATGATGGTGGTAGCTTTTCGACGCAAAATAATTTTCGTCTGTCTCAATATTCAAAGATGATATTTATCTTAATACTCTGTTCTCTGTCTCAATGTTCAAAGATGATATGTTTGTTATATTCTGGTCAAAAAACAAATCAGTATGTTAAACAGTTTGAAACCTTATTAGACGCTGTGTTACTTGGCGTGTAATCTTGATTCAAACAGTTTGCAAAATATATCACCAAGTCGCCGGCGAAAATAGGATCGAAATTCAAAGAATATCAAAATATGTTTGCGATATAGGACATGAATAACTTCTAAACATTAAAAAAAAGCCAGGCTTGGAATTTTCCAACCTGTTCTTAGATGTGAAACCCAAGTATAGTCGCAAACACTCTCTGTTGGTTTTCAGTCTTGGCTAGAGTTTTAAGTTGAGAACGGATTGGTGAATTCCAAACCAGATTTTAATAGAAACCTGGCATTCTTCAATAAACTATTTTAAGGTAATAAAACTTCTTCCTACACGACAAAGAACGAAGCAAAAATCAATAATGGTGTCAACATAATGGATGCCGTTTTCTAAATTTTCAGGTACTAGACCAAGCATTGTGTCAAGTATCTAGACAGTATCAATATTGGTGTTTTACTATTAGTTTGTCCCTGATATAAGAGTCTGATATATAAATATACTTTATACTCTATACCTTTAAAAAGACTATAAATGTTCCACAATGACATAAACTATTACCTTACAAATTCAGCTTTGTCAGAAATATGTTTGTGACTTTAAAAGCATAATAAGTTTGTGCTATTCGATACATACCTATTTTATGTGATATTCGATGTAAAGCTTGCATGTATTTAACCCTTAGCCTGATTAGGCCGACTGTGATTGAATATGCAAACAGCATGGATCTAGATTATACGCCGAGTAACTTAGCGTCTAATCAGGACACTCGGCGATTCTGATTAATTTTAAATTCTAGGCAGACGACAGATTAAGCAGACGCCATTTGTTTCAGCAAAGTAAGTGTTAAGATGTTAACTTCTAAGTTCCCTTTGATGTAAATTTTGTTTATGATATTCAGTATTATCTGTCATAGTCGTTGTAAACTTATTTTTGCACTTTCAATGTAAACCTTGTGTGTGACTTTTGACGTACATTTTGTCAGTGATCCGTGAAGGGAACTTCTATGTAAATTTCGATGTGAACTTGCATTTGACCTACGAAGTAAATAATTCATGTGACCTTCGATGTAATTGTTGTATTTGAACTGTTCAGTGTTAAAACTTATATTTTACCGAAAGGTAAACCTGTATGTTAAATCCTATTTTTTAACTTGTGACCTAATATAAAACAGTAAACGTGACTGTTGATTTAAACTTGTATATAACAATCAAAAACACATTTCCTCAAAGGGGAAAATGAATTTTATCAGCTTTTCAAACTAAGCATTATCAGACACTGCATGCCAGTACTACAGAAGCCCGGACACGCCCGCTAATCAGTCTGGTTTTTTGGCATGTCGCTTCCATACTCTGCTGTCAGGTTTATTCCTAACCGCGGCTGTCCAATGACATCGCAGTTTCAAGATAGCGTCACTTTTTTTGGACGCGGAGAGGAGAGGGTCAGTACACTGTTTTTCTCGTACCGCCCTCCATCCCCTCCTTCCAGTAATTTTTTAAGGTCAATATTCTCTTAGTTTAAGTGACTTGATATGCTACATTTTGCCTTCTTTTCTGGGGGCCAACTTCTGTCACATTATGCCCTTCTGTGGGTCTTTCTACTCTTGATATCGTTTGCTTAGTTTTGTAATTTAAGCGTCAAATATTGCTAAATACTGTTTATATATATATAGCATATCTGATGAGTTTTCACTCTGAATAAAATTGTATTAGACGAGTCCAGGAATCTTTATAAGCGAATCTCTGGCGATTTAAGTGAAGGTATATTCTTTTTTTATCACACGATAATATGATTTTTCTTACTAACTTTGAGAAATCATCAGTTCTTTTATGTAACGTGTTGTTTGTATAAGAAAATACGTGATGATTATATTACATCGGAAATAAACAATGTTATGTTATAAAAAAAAACTGGTATGTTACCGTTGATGTACATATCATGTAGTATACGATGTGAACAGTGTAATAACTCATTTGAAGTAAAGAACAACTGTATTTGACCAGGGGGCCTCCGTGGCCGAGTGGTTATAGTCATTGACTTCCAATGTCTCAGCCCCTCACCGCTGTGGGTTCGAACCCCGGTCCGGGCACTTCGGATTTTTCATGTGAGGAAGCCTACCAGCTGGCTTGCGGTAGATCGGTGGTGCCTAAAATAGTGTACCGAGGTCCCCCGGGGTCTTCCTCCACCTGTAATGAGCTAGGCGTCGCGATATGACTGAAATACTGATAAAGCGACGTTAAATTCCAAATAAACAAACAAACAATAAACAAATGTATTTGACCATTATTGTCAACTTTGCATTTTACTTTCGATGTAAACTATGTATGTGATTGTCGATATAAAACATGAACGTTAACCTAGGAGAGATAAGAGAATTTATTATTTTGAAAAATTATGGTATGTGCAATAATTCGAGTGATCTTAAAGATTGCAACCCTGCTTAATGATCTAATACAAAATGAATAAAAAAAAGAAATTGTTGAGCAGCAGGTGTTTTTTCATCTGCTTGGGCTTGTTAATTTCATAAATGACATTTTGACATAGCTTCATGGCAATAACTCTGTACAATATATATGTTTTGTGAAGTCTAAAAATGTATCCGCTTTCAAGCAAATGGAAATTACTCTGAATTTATGACAATTCTTAATACGTGTTGTCAAGGCAACGTCCATACTGTCTTGTAAATGACGGAAAATGTTGAAGCAAGCCGATCCTTGATAAAATGATATTTCTATTCCAACAGATGCTATACTGTTACCACGGTTTCATGCAAGAGAAAATTATAACATTATGCTACGCTTTTGACAATGATTTAAATGAAAAGGGGTGACAAAATTCCCTGAAACGAAATGCTTCATTGCAGTAACATATACAACCAGACAATTAGTGTCGTGGATATGGTTTCCGTTTAGCGCATAGGAGTTGGCCCGGTCGAATCTTGTATGGGGCGTTGTTCTCACCTTCCTTACACACCAACAACTGATTTTACCCAGGAATAAGACTCAAATGTGTTTCGGAATGCCATAGGCTTTCATTACAATCGAGCATGACAATCAATTTAAACTAACCTTTTTCGCTAAGCACGATGAATTATTAAATTATTGCCCGTATGATGTAATCCTCTATTATCAACACGTAGATATATCTCACTCGTCTAAAAATTAGTCTTAGCAAATTATTTCAAATGTTTCGGTACGAAACATTAGTGCACATATACCAGGTGTTGGATACATGAATACTTGTTACCATAGAATAGTCAAGTAAAGTCATACTTATGTAATATCTCAGTATTGAGTATTAAGACGAAAGACGCCCCAAGTTAGAACAGTCGAAGCCCTAGAAATCTGGGTTAAAGCATTTCACATTTTAGTCTATTGGGACCAACGCACAAATATCATCGTCTTACACATCTAATTGGTAAATTCGCTATGATGTTTTTAGCTGATGCATTCTGTAAATATCAAGTGTATTAGTTCGCTGACAGCTTCTGATTTACGACTATAAAATCATCGCTGGGTTATCCTGCATCGTATGGAAATTTAATTGGTAGTCCTATATTTTTTCTTCGTTGTCTTGGGAGACTTTGTGCACGTGTGCATTCTACATTCTGCAGAACTCACTCTGCTTATAACTGTTTGCAGTTGCCAAACATTCGAATGTAGTAGGTAATTGTTTAGAGTTCTACTTCACCCGAAGCACACGTTCGTTTTACTTTCACTTTATAATCTCTTTGGAATCAAGTTTTAAACCACGGGAAGATCGCTATAGTCACAAGGTTCGAATGCCTTTCAGATATTTTATCAGTTTATCATACAATAGGAGAAAACATTTTGAATGAATTGTTACTAAAGACAATGAGAAATTTTATCTCATCGAATAGCGGCCACTATATAATGAAAGCATAAGTAATTGTGCTGTTGGTCACACCAAAACAAACTGCAATTATTGCATTGTTCTGCGGTTTAGCTTATTTACTTAATGTGTTCTTAAGTAACAAGTAACTAAACAGCAGGCAGGACTGACGTTTTATTGACCAATTGCGAAAGTCCAAAGTCATTTGCTCACACCTTTTGGATAACAAGTCTGTAACGCAGATACATTGAACATTGTTACCATGGATATAGCTTAAGGGGTGACACACAGTTGTAAACTATTTATCAAAATTGTAATTAAACGTACGAAGGGTACTTACGTTAAACCGAGGCGTAATTATGGATTTAGAAAAAAAAAATGTGTACCTACATGAAGAAACAAAGCAAACTGCACGCAGACTATGTGCGAAAGGGTAAATTATATAAACGCAAAAGTCAAAGCATTCACGGATCAACTTCATCTGTACCAAAATGCAAATTCATTGGGATTAATGAAGTATTAAAATATAAAACAGTCAGAGACGCAGCAAATAAATGTAAAATAATTAATCATTGGTATTGATTAAAATAAATGTTACAAAGTTAGCTCGGTGTTCCTGCATTCCCACATCCAGTGTGACGTTCGGATAACAACATGTCATTGCAATGTTTGTATCATGGTAGAGCCATTTAAAACAGACATTCTGATGTTTTCAGTGATCAAGTTCCAATTACTGCGGAAGAGAAAACGCATACGAAAAACTGATTATTCAAATAGAATATAAGCTGACATATTTAAAATCTAAATATGTTATCTGAAATACGATACTTTAACTTGTGGTCGGTAGACAAAAATGCTTCGTGGATCCCTTATTTTTCTATAATTACGTCTATGCCAGTGGAACTTTTCGATAATGTTACCAGAAGTGTTTTTAAAGGTGCCAGAGTCTGTATTTGATTTCTTGTTGGTACATAAACCAAACCGAACGTTATGAAGTTAACTATAAGGTTATATTAGAGAAAATGGGCGACACTGCCTTGACACTATTTTGCTTTTTTCCACTGCATGCCATATAACAAGTACACTATGTTGGCGGTAAATATTTTCCAGAAGTTATCCATTAAGGCTTTTCAGGAGGTTTTGGCCATCGAATTAGTCCATATTATATTCCATAATAGATTATTAGCATTATGTGGTTGGTTTCCTTACAGCAGATGTGATTTCGGTAAGCAATTGCTACAGATAGGCGATAAGTATCACGGTTTCCCTAGAGAGAGTGGTTATAGTTGTTGACTTGCAATCTCTCAGCCCCCCCCAACGCTGTGGGTTCGAATCCCGGTCTTGGCAGTTCGGATCTTTCAAGTAAGGAAGCCTTCAAGCTGGCTTGCGGTAGGTCGGTGGTTCTACCCGGGTGCATTCTGTGACTGAAATAGTGTAAAGAGTTCCCCGTGGTCTTCCTCCACCTGTAATGAGCTGGTCGCCGCGATATGACTGACATACTGTTAAAGCGACGTTAAATTCCAAAGCAAACAAAAACTTATATCTGATAGGTTTGAAAATATATTGAAAAAGTTTCTTAACTTTGTATAGACAATCTGTAAGAAAGAAACAAAAGCTGTCTATCAAGCTTACCTATAATTTCATATTACTAGTTTTAAGTTGTAGACCAGTTTTATACGGAGATGCAATTTGTTAAAGTTTTGTGTACTTTATATAAATTCAGTTTTACCGTCATAATAACTAACAACTCAATTGCAAGGTGATTTTTACTTCTTGAAAGCCATTTTATAAAACAATATCTATTTTGTAGTCTTTAAGAGACAATGGCTATAGTTTTTAACCTTTAAGGAACTATGTGCGTAGTTTTTAGTCCTCAGAAACAATTGCTATAGTTTTTAGTCTTTAAGAGACAATATCTATTAGGCTAGTAGAACTGCCAGCAAAGACGAAATTGGATTTTTGCTGTTATGGTTTGTATGAGAAATTGGATCCATATATATGAACAAAGATTCTACTTACAAATTATATGATATACAGAGAATAGAAATAAAAAGATTGTGGATAGTTCCAGAAATTCACTTTGTAAATAAACGCAAATTAGTGGATGGGGAAACATAAGTCAATTTAATTCTCCTGAAAAATCCCAATATTGATATGTTTTACCTTTCGAGTTAGAGAAGAGATGTGGGCAAAAGGTATATTCAAGTTGATGAAATTATGTTTAAAGCTTACTTCAATAATTAACTTTTTGTGGGAACGGAAATCCAAAACAAAAGTGGAATTTTGCTTTTATCTGGGATATTTTATCCCAAAAAATCAAAATCACTTTTTGTATCAAGCCTATTATCATTTAATGTCCATGGTCCAGTTCCTGATGGGAATACCACATACTAACGTACATCTAGACCTTTAAATCAATATAGCAGCAAATAGCAGAATATAACGTGGAAAGAAAAAGATTAAGGGGAATAATTCTGAATTTGACCTGGTTTGGTGACTTTCGAACAGGAGTTGGTGAGTACACCAGGGCTTTTTATGACAAGGAGACCCTAAGGAACATTTAAGCATAGGTCTTCCTTTTTTGCAAGGCCGGTTGATTAAACTCCTAAAAAAGGGTCTGTTTTAGGAAATCCCTAATCGCCTAAATATGTTTAAGCTTTAAACAGACACTGTCTATAGTTTAAGCCTTTAACAGACACTGTCTACAGTTTTTAGCCTTAAAGTAAACTGTCTATAGTTTAAGATTTTAAGAGACGCTGTCTATAATTTTCAGGCTTTCAGAGACACTTGCTATAGGTTTAAGCCGCCAAGGGACGCTGTCAACAGGTTTTAGCATTTAAGAGAAGCTGTCTATAGTTTTCAGACTTAACGAAACACTGTGTACAGGTTTTAGCCTCTAAGAGACGCTGTCTACAGATTTTAATCTTTAAGAGACGCTGTCTATAGTTTTTTACCTATAAGAGACGGTGTCAACAGATTTTAGACTTTAAGATACACTGTGTACAGGTTTAGCCTTTAAGAGACAATGTCTATAGTTGTTAGAGGTAGCCTCTTTCAATATAGTGATTTATACATGTGGTAAATGGAACGTTACGTTCGGATAACATTTCATAACATAAGCAATACATGTAGTATTAACGAGTATCATTTGCAAAACTTATGTTTGTCTCTCCTTGAGCAGTTTTGGGCCATTTATTTTGACGAATAGTAGGGGCGCCTAGTTTTTTACCGTCTGAAAACAACTAGTTGTTTATTTAAAACAAAACATTAATTTGGCCAAACTACCTTGAAAAACAAAGATACACACAAATTGGGAGATTTCGTATAAAAAAATCATACCAATTTTCAAAGAAATTAAATGACCAGTCAAAAGCGTCTGTCACACAGCCTTAAAAATATCGTATGCAAAAAAATATATGGGTTTACTGGCATTATACATGGAAATTACTTGCTAGCGCTTGTAAAATTCTGTTAAAAGCTTGCTTAATAATATTGGGATAATCTTACATGTGTTGCTAAGCAACAATCAGGTTTAAGATATCATGTGAGATGGAGAAATCTGGTGGATAGTATAATACTGAGTACATAATTCAAATTAGCCTAGAACAAACTGATATATCTGTTATACGATTATTGGTAACCATGGCAATATAGAGATATTATTATTATTTATACATATGTTTACTCGTTTGCTACTGGCTGATGGTAAATGAAATTTATCTTTTGAAGCTTTGGAATTGAATACAGAAAACAGTATGTGACAATCGAAAATTTAAATAATCAAGTAATCATCTTTAGCATGAAATAATACATCTTCCACAATGAAATTGATACCCAGAAATATACATTTCCATTTTCAATTTGTACTAAAATTGAAATGTCATTCACAAAGTAATGGTATGTAACCCTTATGACGTAGGTATGACGTGAAACTGATGTTTAAGAATTTTCGCATTGCTAAATACTGAAGTCTTGTTGTTTATCTAGATACGTTTAACCATGCTTTAACTTTTGAAAAATAAAAAATATCATTATTTTGATAGAAATAGTTCTAAATATATATCATTTAATGAATGAAATAACTGTTTTCATACCGGATTCAAGTGTATATTCATTTTTGACAAAAGGCGTAGTTGTTATCTCTTTATTTGGGTAACAAAATGACGTTAGATTGACGTACGTTTGTATTGTAAATGGTTATATCAAATCAAAGTTTGCCGATACTTAATTAGCTTCACAACATCGATTAAATTTTTAGAAGTTGCTACTTCTGGTTTTATTTGTTGACCTTTAAAAAAGAAATGTTAGTACGACTGTGTAAACGCACAAAAACAAGCCTTAGAAATAAATTTAGTAAGAATAATCGATTCTATGTATTCTGTGAATGTGGACTTGGTATTAATCTTGGAAGGAACTCTCATAAAACGCCTCACCTGAAGGTCCACTGAATTGTTAAATACGATTTTTTTCCATCGACAATAAAGTACCTTAGGTTATCTGTTAAGCATCAATGGGGGTACCATAAAGCCACATACTGACACGTTTCTTGTACAGAAAGAAAAATTGCGACAAAGTTAAATAAAATAGCACCATGTAATGCTGCTTATGCATCACATACTGTTTTGTTTTTTCTCAAGTCAAGTGAAGACGTTATCCAGCTAGCTTCGAGAGAGTCGATAGTTCTAACAATGAGAACCTGGAAAGGTCGAAATTTGACCTGAATTGTGTCAGTGTAATCCCAAATAAACAAACAATTTATACCGTTCATGTTTCACTTTTCAGGTTTGTTTACGACCAATCGATAATGATATTCACAATCATCTGTCTTAATTTTTCATTAGTATCAGTCTGTGTAAAAATGTTGATATGTTGTGATGTTGTTATTCATTTCAAGCTAATGCTTGATCTTTTACTATTATATTTCACAAAATCACTTTTGACAAATATCTAATCTCATTATTCCCTGCGGTTATGTATGACAGTTATGTTTCTGCGTATCTTAATTCTCAAAAGTATAGTTAAAGTAGGGCGATTTATCAAATTATGCATACTTTGTTTTATTAGGAGTGATTGGTGATTTGTTTGTTTATTTGGAATTACACGTCGCTTTAACAATATTTCAGTCATATCGCAGAGTGCACCTTGTAGAACCACCGACCTACCGCAACCCAGCTGGAAGGTTTCCTCACTTGCAAAATAAGGTGCTGAGAGGTTGCAAGTCAATGACTATAACCACTTGGCCACGGAGACTTGTATTAACACAGTCGGTAATGACAATCCCTATCTTACCAACTAGACTCCCCAACCATTTTCTGAAGGAACAACATCGAATACTTCCAATATTGTAGGCAAGTTAAGGTTTGTATTGTGTTTTTCAGGACAATCTACTCAATTTTGGCAATGTTATGTATTGATAAAAGAAAAGGAAAACCAAACAGCCGGTTGGCATGAACATATAAAGAACCAGAAAACATAAAATTATCCAAAAAGACAGATTGATTATGTCATCTGATAAGATATTGATCAGCAGTACTTGTGTATATGAGTCTTCTAACGAAGAAAAAAAATGTGATCAGAACTGAAATAGTGCATGTTAATTTAGTGCATAATGCACAAATCAGTTAACATTATTTTTTATGTTATTATATCAATTTACCACATCTTAATAGTCAATGTGTTTTTTTGTGTTTTTAGTATTAATGATACTGGTTAGCGTATCATTTTTATTTACCCGGTTACAACTGTCAACTAGTTTCGACGTCAACATTCAGCATTCGTATCGACAACCAGGGCTTTAACTCTATTTAACTCACGTAAAATAAATAAATGTTAACTTATATAAACGAATATATCATTTAAAACTGCCGAAAATGACACTTTTTGTTGAGGGGAAACCGTAAATAACCATCTTCACATTTATGTATTATTAACATTATGTAATTTATGTCGGTGAATGCCTCGGCAAATAAAAACACTTTGAATCCAAAAAACATAATACATGTTTACTTTTATAGACCTATACACACAGTCAAACTTCACTGATAAGTATCATCTTAAACGGACAAAAACTCCAATGTTCATAACCAAACTTAAAAGCCTTAAAAGAATATCAATAGTAAAATTAAAAATGTTTATCTGTATATTTAAGTCAAAACAAGTTTATCAAGGGCGCAAGGTCGTCAGTAAAGTACTAGTTAAAACAAACGAATTGGCACATACAACATAGAACTAGAGCGAAAAGCCAATGAAACAAGTCGAGCTTAAGCAAACTGAACAGCAACCTAGCTAATTCAAACCCTACAAATCAAACAAAAACGTAAATGTATATGTCATATTGTTAAACATGTCAGCAAATTGAATGGAGCACCACACAGGTCGAACACAAAACGCAAAAACGTCAAACCTTAATTAACAGAAGAACAATACAAGTCAAACATTAACATAATAAACAGTCAACCACAGAGAACCTAATTTACTGAACGAAATTGCAAAACGTTTTAAATCAAAGGTTATAGCAACGTAGACACGTCAAACAAAATAGAGACAGCTTATAGAGAACTACAAGCCAAGGCATGGACATGGCAAACAATGGTAAATAGTTAGCTGC